>JAPMJR010000026.1:907500-1132500 GCA_029783895.1 Triplophysa bombifrons | reverse complement strand
ACAAAGCATCACGACGGCCCGCGGCGGGTGATGACGCGATGTGATTTCTGCCCAGTGCTCTGAATGTCAAAGTGAAGAAATTCAAGGAAGCGCAGGTAAACGGCGGGAATAACTATGACTCTCTTAAGGGTCATGATTGCACGGTCCGGGCGCCTCCTCGTGGCGCCCGCTGGAGAAGGGGGGGCTTGCGCCCCTCCCGAGCTAAGTTCCGGACCACCCTCCTGGCGGGGTAACCGCCCTCCGGGAGGGTAATTGATGGTTACGACAAACCTACGAGAGAAAGACCCCGGCTCCTCCGGGCCAGGGGCAATCCATGACACAATAGATTTGGAAAATGAAGCTGCTTCATCAGTTAACCCCGATTGGAAATGTCAAGATTGTACTAGATCCTTCCCGTCCGAAAGAAGCCGCGGTATGCATCGATACCATCAACACCCGGTGGCCGTGAATCTGGAGAGGATTGCGGCTAAAGCAACGCGGAGGAAAGTGTGGAGTGGAAGTGAGGACGATGCCCTGGTCAAGACAGCAAGTTCTCTATGGTACAGCGGGATGACGAAGGCCGACCTATACAAGAGCATCAAGGACCATTTTCCCACACGATCGGAAGAGGCGGTGAAAAGACGTCTCCGCCTTCTGAAATGGACCCTGGAGGCCTCGTCTCAAGCAACTTCTACCCCCTGTGAACCACCCCCTCCACCCGGCTAACATCTGCTGGACACCGGGGATGCTGAAGAAGGATCTCGCGGCGATGGTGAAAGCCTCTCTCCCGCACCGGACTGCAGATGCGCTGATGAAGAGACTCACTGCCATAAAGTGGACACCACCGTCTGAAGATCTGCTGGACCCTATCCACCAAGTCCACATGCTACCAACCCAGCCGTTCAGCCAGACGCCATCTCCCGGCCCCACTAGGACCGCGGGCATTGACCATCAGGACGAATGGAAGAGGAGGATGACGGATATCATCCTCCGAGACCTTCGTGAGCCGCCCTTACAAGCAGATCGTCTTCGAGCCATAACCCTTAGCCTGCTGGAAAACAGGATGTCCATCTCAGAGGGAGCCAAGGCGGTCGAGGACGAGGTAGCACAGATCTTCCCGACGTTATGGCATAGTAAACAACATAGCCCGACGGTGACACAACCCCCGGGGAAACCAAGGGAACTTCGTTGCAGGCAATACGCTAACATCCAGAAGATGCTTTGCACCAGTCGGAAGGATGCGGCTAAGGCGGTACTAGATGGAAGCTGGAGGACGCCCTCGCTAGTTAAATCACGCGAGTCTCCGGAGCTGATCGATTTCTGGGCGAATGTCCTGGGGAAGGAAGGCCCGCCTCCGAAGATCCGGAGGAGTGAGCCTGCTGACAACCACTGGGCGCTGCTTGAACCTATCTCAGTGGAAGAGCTACGGGATTCCCTTAGGAGCCTGGGTACATCAGCGGTGGGGTTGGACAGGATTTCAGCGCCAACACTCCTATCATGGCACCTCCCTTCTTTGGCGAGCCTCCTCAATCTATTCTTGCTTACAGAACATCTACCGTCTACCCTGGCGAAGGCAAGGATAACGTTGATCCCCAAGATTCCGTCGCCGGTGGAGAACAGCGATTACAGGCCGCTGGCCATCACCTCTATTTTAACAAGGGCACTTCGCAAGATCCTGGCTTGCCGCATGAGGGACCAACTTCGCTTCTCGGACACCCAATATGCCTTTTTACAGAAAGACGGGTGCCTGGAGGCGACCACGGTCCTTCACGCGGCTTTGCGCAACAGCCATGACCTGCAGCGACCGCTTGCACTTGCCTTTTTAGATCTCTCGAAGGCCTTTGACACGGTATCCCATGAGGCCTTAGGGGAGGCCGCGGTGCAGGCAGGACTGCCTCTTCCACTGCTCTCTTACATCGGCAGTTTGTTGAGGGAGTCGGAGTCGGTTCTCGGCAGTACTAACATCCGCTCAGGACGCGGTGTCAAGCAAGGAGACCCGCTGTCACCGATATTATTCGTGCTCACTATGGAGGGACCCATCTCGGCCGCCCATCGCGAGATTGGGGTCCCGATGGAACCATACCACCTCCACTCCATAGTGTATGCTGATGACATGATCCTGATGGCTGAGTCGGCTCCTAAACTCCAGGAGAAGCTGGATGGCCTTGCCACAGGTTTGGAAAGCTGTGGCATGACCTTAAATGCCAAGAAGTCATCGGCCCTTACGATAGAGAAGGATGGGAGGACCAAGGCGATGTTGCTTAGCCCCACCTATTACAGCACGGAATGCGGCAGGATCGTTCCGATGGGGGTGGAGGATTCTCAACGCTACTTGGGACTCCACTTCAATTGGAAGGGAAAGATGACGCCGGCAAGAACATCGGACTTGGAGAGGATGCTGGCGGAGATCCGCGGAGATCCGCGCAGCCCCCCTGAAGCCGCAACAGCGTGTTATGATCTTGCGGGACTTCTTGATCCCCGACTCATTCACGAGCTGGTGTTGGGGCACGCCCACCGGAACACCCTGAAAAGAATGGACATGATGATCCGGCGGGCGGTTCGGGAATGGCTGCGCCTCCCTAAGGACACATCATTAGGGCTCTTGCACGCCCCTTCCAGGTTAGGTGGCCTTTCCATCATAAGCCTTGCATCTACCATCCCGTTGGCCCAGAAGTGTAGGTACGAGAAGCTGCTAAATGGAGCAGACACTCTGATTCAGGCAGTGACCCGTACCAATGCCTTTACAACACTTCTGCGAAGAACCGCTATTCCAATCAGGGCGGGAGGAGTTGTGGTGTTTTCTGCAAGGGAGGCAAAGGAGGAGTGGACAAGGAAACTGTGCTCCTCTATGGATGGAAGGGAGTTGGCGGTGAAGGACGTGGATGAAGGGAGCCACCTGTGGCTGCGGAGGCCTGATAGAGTCTTCCCCAGACTTTACATCCGGGGGATACAGCTCCGTGGGGTGACTCTATCAACTAAATCAAGAGCCTCGAGAGGGAGAGTCACTCAAGGACGACGATAGGAGATGCAGGGGAGGCTGTGCGGCGATCGAGACCTTGAACCACATCCTCCAGAGTTGCGCGAGGACCCATGACCCAAGATGCGGAAGGCATAACCGAATTATGAGACTTGTGTGTAAGAAGCTACACTGTGAAGATTACAAGATCTCTACCGAACCGATTGTACCGTTCCTGAAAACACACATTAAGCCCGACATCATCGTACACCGCACAGAGAGCCTGGTGGTGTTGGACATCACGGTGGTGTCGGGTCTTAGGCTGAAGGAATCTTGGGACTTGAAGGTCGGGAAATACGGGTGTGAAGTGAGCCAGAGCGCACTGAGGGCATGGTGTGGGACCGACACAGCGATTGACCATCTGCCTATAGTGGTCTCGAGTCGCGGACTGATGTACGGACCATCGGGGAGAGGCTTACGACGGCTGGGCTTTACGGAGAGGGACATAATGGATCTATGTCTTTGTACAATCCAAGGCTCGACAAACATTTATGACACGTACATGAGGGGTAACTGATGAAGCAAGCACTATGACATCGTCCGAAAGGGCGACGATATTCATGTTCCAATCTATTCTCACTAGCGCTAAAACGGCAGCGCCTCAGTCTGGCTCTTTAGTCGGGCCGAAAACAATGTGATAACTAGCCAAATGCCTCGTCATCTAATTAGTGACGCGCATGAATGGATGAACGAGATTCCCACTGTCCCTACCTGCTATCTAGCGAAACCACAGCCAAGGGAACGGGCTTGGCGGAATCAGCGGGGAAAGAAGACCCTGTTGAGCTTGACTCTAGTCTGGCACCGTGAAGAGACATGAGGCATAGTTTCCCAACATGTAAGTGTCGTAGGTGTTCAACCACCCCTGGATGGTACAAAGGCTGATGTCCATTATGTCCCTTGAAGTGAAACCAAGACGTCATAGTCCTCTCCCCGATGGCCCGTAGATCAATCCCCTGCTGGAGATCACCACCGGCAAGTGGTCGATTTCCGTCCCCGACTCCCACCAAGCCTTCATCGCCTCTTGGCTGTCCACTCCTCCATACGTCTGAATTTTCAGATCCCAAGACTCCCGCAGTCTGTGTCCCGACACCAACGTGATGTCCATCACTGTGAGCCTCTCCATTCGATGAACGATGATTTCAGGTTTGATATGGGATCTCAAGCATGGAATGATGGGCTCTACAGATATGCTGAGTTCGTTGCGGTTTATCTTCTTGCACACGAGTCGCACGACTCTATTATGGCTAGCACATCTGACGTCGTGGGTCCTGGCACATCTCTGCAGAATGTGATGGAGGGTTTCTATACTCTGGCAGCCCCTTCTTAATCCACAGGTGACTGGCCTCATCCACATCCAACTCCGCCAGTTCTCGCCCATCCACTGACGAAAAAAGCCTGTTCGCCCACACGCCTTTTGCCTCGGTCGTTGTCAAAACCAGAGTCCCTGCTGCTCGGACCGGAATCGCCATCCTCCTCAGCATCACCGAAATCCATAGGAAATCCTTTAGGATTACTAGGCGCTGTTGTGGTTTGAGAGGGGCGGCTTTAATCTCCCCAAGCATCCTCTCCAAGTCGATGGTTCGCTTGGGCGTAACTCTTCCTCTCCAATCAAATTCTAACCCCAGGTATTTTTGGGTGTCGCCAATCTGCATGGGTATGATCTGGCCATTCCCCGTGTTCTATCGCTAAGGCACCAGCAGCATTGACTTTGTCTTCCCGTCCTTCTAGATGGTCAGGGCTGCAGACTTCCTTGTGTTCAGGGTCAGTGTCTGAGTGGGATGAAAGATCCGGACCACCCTCCCGTAGGGTTGACCGCCCTGCGGGAGGTACTTTGCTGGTTATGTCAAAAACGAGAAAAGAAGACCCCGGCCTCTCTGGGCCTGGGGCAAACAGCACCAAGGTAGTTTTTGTATCTGGAGCTACAACTGGAAGTGAACCCGAATGGAAATGTCCGGAGTGTGGGAGAACCCTGGCCTCTGAAAGAGGCCTAGGCATGCACCGGCATCATCAACATCCACATGAAGTCAACGAGGAGAGGATTGCCAGGAAAGCAAGCAGGAGGAAGGTCTGGACACCAAGTGAAGACACTAACCTGGTAGAAACAGCGATCCGGTCCTGGCAAGTGGGGATGAAGAAGAGCGCTCTATGTCAACTGCTGCACGCCATCCTGCCAGGAAGATCATAGGAGGCCATTAAACGACGGCTACTTATGCTGAAGTGGGATGCAGCTCTCTCCACCTCCCAGGCACGAACCACTGCTGACTGCTCTCTCCAATCTGGAGAGAATACCATCTCTACAGAACGGAGTCTCCTGGATGATGGGAGGGCACTTCCAATCCTATCCGAACCAACACCGGAATCTTCATCACTACTGGAACCTGTAGTACAACGCTCAGTGGCGAGGATTTGGTCGCACGAGGAGGAGGCTTTGCTCCGAGCCACGGCGGACTCTCTCTGGAATCTGGAAGATCTGGCTTCGTGGATAAAGCCGACCCTACAACATCGGTCGATAGAAGCCATTAAGAAGAGGCTGACGTCGATCAAGTGGAAACCACCTGTGATCTCATCCTCACCCCCCCTGCCAAGTCCCAAACCATCTACCAGGCTCTCTATCACCCAGTCACCTGCTTCATCAACGGCTACGGATGTGGACTCCTATATGACGTGGAAACGGAGGATGTCAGACATCATCCTCAGGGACCTGAAGGAACCATCTATTCAGGCGGCCTGTCTAAGGGAGATAACCCGTAACCTGCGAGATGGAAAGATCACGGCCAAGGAAGGAGCTAAGCAACTGGAGGAGATCGTTACTCAAATCTTCCCGCTAGTTTGGCAACGGAAAGACCCCAGGCCGGTAAAAGAACATCCCCGAGAAACACCCAGGGAGCTTCGGAGAAGGCAGTACGCGTCAATTCAGCGTCTCTGGCATCTTGGCCGTAAGGATGCGGCCAAGGCTGTATTGGATGGGAGCTGGAGAGAGCCTGCCTATGGATCGAAGCAAGTACTACCAGGCGTGGAGGACTTCTGGTCGAAGGTGATTGGGGAGAAGGGCCCCCCGGCTAAGAGAAGTTCTAGGACACTGGAAGGACAGCACTGGGCGATATTAGACCCAATCGGGGTTGAAGAACTCCGAGAGAGCCTGAAATCACTAACCAATTCTGCGGTTGGGCTGGACAAGATGTCGGCGAGCAATCTGCTGGCTTGGCACCTTCCATCGCTTGCCAGCCTATTAAACATCATCCTCCTAACAGAGAACCTGCCGTCATCACTGGCAACAGCTCAGATTACCCTCATACCTAAGGTGCAAGTTCCGGCTGATGCAAGTGATTTCAGGCCGATAGCAGTCACGCCTACCCTGACGAGAGCCCTGCACAAAATATTGGCGCGACGGATGAGGGACCAACTGAGTTTTTCAAACTCTCAGTTTGCCTTTTTGCAGAAGGACGGGTGCCTAGAGGAAACTTCGATACTCCACGCAGTCTTGAGGAACTGCCACGATAACTCAAGACCCATGGCCCTGGCGTTCCTTGATCTCTCGAAAGCGTTCGATACGGTGACGCATGAGGCTCTGGGAGAGGCTGCAGAACAGGCTGGGCTGCCGCTCCCGTTCTTGGAATATCTGGGAAACATCCTTCACAAGTCGGAATCGGTGGTGGGATCGAAGAACATCCGATCGGGACGAGGAGTCCGACAGGGAGATCCACTCTCGCCACTTCTTTTCATTCTGGCGATGGAGAAGCCGATCTCTGTGGCCATCAGGGACATTGGGGTAGGGCTGGAGTCTTACATGCTGCATTCGATCATCTATGCGGATGATATGATAATGATGGCCGAATCGGCCCCCGACCTCCAAACAAAGTTGGATGGGCTTACAGCAGCCCTGGAAGACATGGGCATGACCATCAATGCCCGGAAGTCTGCTGCCATCTCGATAGAGAAGGACGGGAGGAGCAAGTCCCTGCTGCTTATGCCCACATATTATAATGTTGGAGTGGACCGGATCGGGCCATTGGGGGTAATGGATACCCAAAAATATCTGGGCCTTACCTTTAATTGGAAGGGAAGAGTGACCCCGAAGAGGACTGAGGACCTTGGACGGATGTTGGCTGAGGTGAAAGCGGACATGGACTCGTGCTGGGCGATGCCCACAGAAACACACTGAGGAGGATGGATCGGTTGATCAGGAGTTTGGTGAGGGCGTGGCTCCGTCTTCCCAAAGATACATCGCTTGGCCTGTTGCATTCATCGGCTAAGCAGGGAGGACTGAATATTCCATGCCTGGAATCATCCATCCCGATCGCCCAGAAGTCAAGGTTCAAGAAACTCATGAACGCGGACAGCCTAATCCAGGCTGTTACCTACACCAAAGCGTTCAGAGTTATTCTCCGAAAAACAGATATCCCGATCCGCGTGGGTGATGCCCCGGTCCTAAGTACAGCTGACGCGAAGGATGAGTGGGCCAGGAAACTTTTCTCCTCATACGATGGCAAGGAGCTGAGTGAACCTGACATCGATGAGGGGAGCCATGGATGGCTTCGGAACCCTGAGAGAGTCTTCCCGAGACTATTCATCAGAGGAATACAGCTCCGTGGTAGAACCTGGGCATCCAAGGCAAGAGCAAGTCGGGGGAGACCCACTCCGGAAGAGGACAGGAAGTGCAGGGGGGGATGTCCGGACATTGAGTCCCTGAGCCACATTCTCCAGCGATGTGCGAGGACCCATGACGCGAGGTGCGCACGACACAACAGGGTGATGCGAATGCTATGTAAAAAATTGCATCGCGGTGCCCTTGTAACATCAGTTGAGCCTATCACCGCGCACCACAGAACCCACATCAAGCCGGACATCATAGTGCATCGGACGGAGAGGTTGTTGGTCCTGGATGTTACGGTGGTGTCGGGACTGCGTATGAGGGAGTCGTGGGACCTAAAGATCCGCAAGTATGGAGATGAGGATAGCCATGCGGCAATGAAGACATGGTGGGGGGCAGATGTGGGGATAGACCACCTGCCGGTTGTCATCTCGAACAGAGGACTGATGTATGGGCCTACAGGTAGAGGTCTTCGACGTCTGGGAATGTCATCACTAGACATCATGGACCTATGCCTGTGTGCGATGCAGGGTTCGATGACCATCTACGACATATACATGAAGGGGAACTAAGGTTGTATGCATAATGAAACCGTTCTTGGTACGAACGGCGAGGTCCAGATACAAACTACGCTAGAGCGCCTTGAAAAGGCGGCGCCTCGACCGGACTCCTGTCCGGCGATAATAAATGAAAAATGCCACAGCATCTAATTAGTGACGCGCATGAATGGATGAACGAGATTCCCACTGTCCCTACCTGCTATCTAGCGAAACCACAGCCAAGGGAACGGGCTTGGCGGAATCAGCGGGGAAAGAAGACCCTGTTGAGCTTGACTCTAGTCTGGCACCGTGAAGAGACATGAGGGGTGTAGGATAAGTGGGAGGCCCGGCCTCGTGCTGGCGCCGACGGTGAAATACCACTACTCTTATCGTTTCCTCTCTCGCTTCTGGCGTCAAGCCCTCAGCCCCTCGCGGGCAGGTGGGGAGTTTGACTGGGGTGGTACACCTGTCAAACAATAACGCAGGTGTCCTAAGGCGAGCTCAGGGAGGACGGAAACCTCCCGCGGAGCAGAAGGGCAAAAGCTCGCTTGATCTTGATTTTCAGTATGAGTACAGACTGCGAAAGCGGGGCCTCATGATCCTTCTGGTATTTTGGGTTTTAAGCAGAAAAGGGATAACAGGCTTGTGGCGGCCAAGCGTTCACAGCGACGTCCCTTTTTGATCCTTCGATGTCG
Source organism: Triplophysa bombifrons (assembly GCA_029783895.1). NCBI lineage: Eukaryota > Metazoa > Chordata > Actinopteri > Cypriniformes > Nemacheilidae > Triplophysa > Triplophysa bombifrons. Next base: position 1,123,680 of record JAPMJR010000026.1, on the reverse strand, counting down.
GCTCTTCCTATCATTGCGAAGCAGAATTCGCAATTGTTGGATTGTTCACCCACTTTGATCAAAGGACGACAATTAGCGCCCGGATTAAACTGTCCTGTTCCCGGATGCACCGTGACAGAGTTGGCTAGGCTGGACAGACATTTGTGCCGCATACACAAAGTGGATAAACACTAGAAGCAGCGTCTCATCAACACGGCCCGCCGACAGGCGATCTTGTATGAGCTGCGTGCGTTCAGGGAGACTTTCCCGGACCCACCGATGGTAAGTGATCTCGATATGTGCGGCACATCTTCCGCCTCATCCGCGGATCACATCCACAACTTCACCCGCATGTTAAGCACTTTCGAGCGGGAGAGCTGCGGGCCTCCCACACACATGGTAACCCATGAGCTTCCCCAGGTGGGCATCCACCTCGCAGTTAACTACCCAGTCCGCACGTTCCATGCGTTCTCCTCCAAGGACAAGACCATACCTATATCCACCATTTTCCTCCCCACGGGTAGGAGTTGGCCTCTGCAGCGCTTCTCTGATTAAGAGTTGGGCTCACCCGGTGTAAACCCGAGCCGGACGGCCTCTCGCCAGTAGAGAGCTAAGGCCCCGTCCGTGAAAGGTTACCGGTCAGGGCTGTACCCATCTTTCTCCAAGAAAGCTCTGGGACCCCCCGACCAACACACTGGAATCTTTGAGTTTCACGAAAGCATCGAGCTGACACGCCCAGGCTTGTTACCGTCGCTTCGCTGAGATTGTGACGCGATACAGCGTTGTGGCGTTTTCCATAGGCAACCCCATTTGTCGTTCTCGACACAACGTTGAGAGACCGACAGAAAGGGAACGTCTTGGTCACGCATGTATCGTATTCTGCTGCATTCGTGAAAGGCCCTCAGGCTTTTCAGAACAAGAGGTAAATGAATGCTGCACGCCGGCTTCCTTTTATACCTGACATCCGGGGGCGGAGACTGGCATGCAAATTTCATTCGCCAAATTTCTTGGCCTTTTCTATAGTAGTCAGAGTTCATTGGTTCTCAAGGGCGAACCCCATCTGTCGTTCTCAACACAACGTCTCGTTCCCTCCATCAGGGAAGTGAGGTTACATACGTAACCAAGACGATTTCATCACTGTTTCATAAAGTCATTTACGTAGAAAGAGTCAAAAATCGGTATATGACAAAACTAACATCAAACAATGGAAAGCCGTGAGGCCAACTTTAAGATTTTGCATGTGAATTCTTACCTTATTATGACTAACATTGTTGTCTTTGGAAAGGTCTGAGGCTTTACAACACATATTTCATCACTGTTTCATAAAGTCATTTATGTAGAAAGAGTCAAAAATCCGTATATGACAAAACTAACATCAAAAAATGGAAAGCCATGAGGCCAACTTCAATTTTGTATTTCAAAATATTTTATTTTTAGAATATGATATATATTACAGTAATAGCTTACACCGCATCCTTACTAAATACGACTGCAATAAGCAATTTGTTTGTCCATACCGAACGCAAAAAAGGGGCGGGACGCTTCAATCAATCAGAAGACTGGGCTAATCAGAACAGTTGGTCTAGGGCCACACAGCCTCACACGCTGCAGCTGAAAAGACCACTAAGAGAGATATGTGTCCGGTTTCTAAAATAGAAACGGCCGTTGCTCGTCACGCAGCGCTATCGCGGCTGGTTAAGACAAAACCTTTGGTAACATAAAAGATTGGTTAGGATCGTGTTTGGTTAAGACTCGGTGTTAACAGGTTCATTTAAACATATGGTGGTATTTTTGCGGTTTAAATTTATCAGAACGTTCCCATAACGTTCTGGAAAGAAACAAAAACTAGCTGGAGATAGTCAGTCAATAATGATAACTAATCAACTTAAATATGTTCCTATGCCTTGCAAAATCTAGAATATCATAACCCGCAATCAACAAAGTACATAAAACTCTTGTGAAATAATTTTGAGGTCAAACAGATCTGCCATCAGTGAGCAACCACCGAATTCAAATATCGGCGCCATGCTCCAAGTTCAACAAAGTATCCAATAGAAGACAAGAGTGACTGAAATCGATAAGGAAACATTTACTTATTTTACTGCACTTTCGGAAGGTTAAAAAATATAAATATCCTTTGGTATGTTTTTAGCTGAAATAGGCTTACCCATATGCTAGATTTAAATGTAAAATATACTTCAAAACACGTCAATATAAGGTAATGTAATATCCAGTCGCATCTTAATTTAGTAATAATCGCAATAAACACATGAAGATAAGACTAAATAAGAAAACATGCTCCGTACTGACCTAGTGAAGCGCCATTGTGAACAAACGTTCGTTGTGCGCATGCGCGATCCGTTTTGGGCCCCATACTCTTAAAAAGCTAGCTTACATTTTAAAATATCAGCTTCATAATATTTCTGATTTCCCATGATGGATGGATGGATAATGGATTGATTGATTAATTACTTAATAGACACGTAAAATATGATTACAAAATGAATAATCTAATATATTATCACATGCCATCAATTATTCTAATAAAGTAAATAAAATATTTATATATAAAAAATATGTTAATTATTGTTAATACAAATTTAATAAAAATACCACTAGCCAGACTGCTCGACAAACACAGGCCCATCTATAAATTGTCCTCCATTTATAATTTAGAGCCATGAAAAACTATAATTGTGCTATATTTTTGTCCCAGGTTATGTGCAGGTGTTTTGTCACTCACTGATGCATAAAAGAGCAAACATTGAGTAGTCCATTAAGTTAAAATGTCACTATAGGAGAAAATTATGCAGGTCTCAATCATTTGTAGTCAGAGCAGCATTACTGTAAATTCAGCCATATTCATGTTACACTGTGAACAAAGCATGGTGCACAAGATGATAGGACACGGTGCTGCTGCATAGGACACGTTGCCTCAAATGTCAATTTTTTTGTTACACAGAGATCCTATAGAGGTCTCAACTGGGCATACTAATCGTAGACATTAAAATTTTCTAGCAACATTTTCTACCATAAATATGTAGTTATTTCTTTCTTAGAAGTGTCGTTTGGCCGAGTACATGTTTCCCATACTCAGAATCTGTGCTCTGCATTTCACCCATCCAAGTGCTCACACACAGCAGTGAGAGTTTATATACAGTTTTTGCAGTGTTAAACAGGAAGAACCCTCATCAGTCTCTGGTTTGCAAGACTTAAAGCAATGAAATTGGAAACTGAGAAAAATTATAAATTTAGCAGATGCCTTTCACCGCACACTGCAGTGGTGTATAGAAGTGTTGTTCTAATTTAACTAATTTCTCATTTTCCCATTTCACTCTGCTTTAAGTCTCCCCAACTAGAAACTGCAGAGGGTGCTTGCAATAAACGCAGAAGTCACACGTGCTCAAGGGCTCCTTTGGTTGTTGGAACGAGAGTGGAGAGAGTGGCGTTTATTCACTCCCCCCAATTACATTTTCTGGGGGTCCTAAGACTCACAACTTTCGGGTAACAAGTCCAACTCTTTAACCAATGTCTATTACCTACAAATAACATCAAAACAACGTTCTAAAAAGATTGTCCTTGGAACGTTTTCTCTTAATATTATGAAAACCTTGATCAAGTGCAAAAAAACATCAAAATAATGTTACCAGAACGTTGTTCTAAGAACATTTTCCTTTAACTTTACAAGAGCAATCGTTGAGTAAAAATTACAAATAGAACGTTTCTAGAATGTTGTTCTAAAGACGTTTTTTCTTAACATTAAAGGAACATTACTGTTAGATTTAATTTCCGCATAAATGAATACAAGCCTTTAAATAAATGAAGTGCGAAGTTGTTAAACTCACTGAATACATTCCTGGCTAGATAGTTGGAGGAAGGTTTTCCCTCTGGTTATATGGGGGGATTCTTTCTAAGCTAAACATTCTTTGTCTTATCTGCTATACCTTATTTGGTCATTCTGTGAACCCCTGGACTTTGAAACCATCTGTGAACCCCTGGGCATTTGAAACCACCCAGAGGTGTTTTAGTACCTATATAAAGGCTTGTAGAGTCTAAAATAAATGAGTTCAAAAGCTTGATGCTTTTGTGTCTAGTTCTTGTGCTCCCAGATCTGCAGAAGAATTCTCTCACAACATCCAACGTATTTCTGATTTGATTTTCAGTGTAATCCAAAACACAGAAAGAAACTTAGTGTTCGAAAGGAACGAAAAGTTTAACAATTACTCATACATTGAAACATTATAAACGGAAGAAGAATATTTTTCCCTAACCTTTAAATACCTTCAAAACAACGTTAGTGAAAGATGTGGGAACATTCCCTGTTAGTTGGGTCAAAGATGAGTTATTGAGTCTTTGTGGTGCCTAAAAATACAGAGCATAGAGCTGATGTCTGTAGTAATAGGACATATGTGACCCTGGATCACAAAACTAGTCTTTTATAGACCCGTCTCTATAAAAAAGAGATTCATAAATGAAAACACCAGCGAGCTATTTATGAATGCTATGTCTTTGTCACAGAGTATATCTGCAGACTCTATGGATGTTCTCCTCGATAGCTTTAATGGAAAAGTTAAAAATGCTATGGATGCCATTGCTCCAGTAAAGGTCAAGGCGATAACTGGCAGGCGTAAAGCACCCTGGAGAAACACACCAGCAGTACAAAGCATGAAAAGACCATGCAGAAAAGCTGAGCGTATGTGGCGAAAAACCAAACTTGAAGTTCACTATAACATCTATAAAGACAGTCTGCATGCATTCAATGTTGACTTAGGCAAAACTAGACAGAATTTTTTCTCTAACATTATAAACTGCAAAATAAATAACACTCGCACCCTATTTGCAACAGTAGAGAGACTAACAAATCCCCCTAGTTAAGTTCCAAGGGAAATGCTGTCTGATGACAAATGCAATGAGTTTGCAACATTTTTTCTTCAAAAGATTAGTAATATCAGAATGGAAATCAGCAAAGCTCCATGCGGCTGTCAGGTCAGTTCGAATTCAGTGCATCAGAAATTAGCAACTTCAGACAATTGCTCTCAAAACCCTGGAGGAAATGGTACAGCATCTTAAGGCGTCAACTTGCAGCCTTGACACACTTCCCACATCCTTTTTCAAAAGAGTGTTTAACTGTTTGGAAGCATATCTCCTAAAAAATAGTTAATACCTCACTGCTCTCAGGAACTTTCCCAGAGTCCCTTAAAAATGCCGTCTTCTAAAAAAGGGCAATCTAGACAAAACCTTACTGTCTGCCTACAGACCAATATCAAATCTTTCTTTTATAGGTAAGATCATTGAAAAGCTTGTCTTCAATCAGTTGACCAAATTCTTGAACTCAAATGGCTACCTGGACTATTACCAGTCTGGTTTCCGTCAGCATCATAGCACAGAGACAGTGCTCATCATAAAGATAATTAATGATATTCGATTGAATTCTGTTTCAGGCAAAATATCAGATGTGGTTTTACTAGATCTCAGTGCTGCTTAGGGATGGGCATTTTAAGCAAAAATAATATTCGAAGATCGATGATAACTATTCGAAAATTCTTCGAAATTCCCAACCCTCTCCCACATGCACGCATGTACAGAATTTCATACGCATAAACGGAGAGAGAGAGACCATTTTCGCTTTAAACCTGTATGACCATACATTAAGATAACGCGCTAAAACATTAATATATAATTAGCAATCGAATGACAGCAATTATTATACGTCGATCAGCATCAACTGCTCATAATGTGTAGAAGATATTTTTGGCTAAAATATAGAAGAATAATGTCTACATTTGTTTACCATTATAAAATCATTTTAAGAGTTTCTTATCTGAGGTGTCGAATGCTAGCTGACACAAAGGACCCTAGGTAAGCTGGGGGAGGAAAACACATCTGTTTTACATTATATTGGGGGGCTCAGAGGATGTGTGTGTGTGAATGTGTGTGTGTTGAGCACACTATATAGGGGCTTCTCCAAAAACGGAGGAGAGAGTGACATTGCAATCCTACTCCATCAATAAAGTGGTTTTTGTATCAAAACTCGTGACTCGACAATAATTCTTCAGAACACGCAAAGAAAATTCACATCAGATTTGGCGACCCCGGCAGGACACCCTTGGAAAGAACACTGAGTTGATCCACAGCGGGCAAACTTCTGGACGAGCAACACAACAAAATTTGGCCAAGGTAAGCAGTTTTGCTTATATAGTTAGGTTGTGTTGTTTGCCAGATATTGCTTGTGGTGAGACACTCTAAGTTCTTCTAAATTCATCGAACTAAATTGAAAAAAAAAATGATTAAGCAGTACCTGAGTAAAAGAGTTTTGATCCAAATCCATAAATGCATGCATTGATTTATGTTTACTGTTGGGTTGGTCTTGAGGAGAACAGTTTTTAAATTTTAATACTTATATAAGTATACAATGCATATTAAATAAAAATAGTATTAAAAATAAAAGCGCTAATAAGTCCTATAGGTTAAAAAAAGTCCTACAAAGGTTGCCTTTGAAACAGAGAGCAGATTTGTAGGTACTCACAGTTTCAGTAGAAATGCAATTGTGGGTGGCCGTGTAGTTATTTATTTTATGTTGCATTGTTGATCCAAGGGGACGCGAGAGCAAAACTATATTTAAGTCAAGTGTGGCCTATTGTTGATCCAGTTGGAGACTTAGGAACATTGATGGTATTTAATTAAGGTGCCTTGTTGGTCCAGGTGGAAACAAGAGCAAAAGTGTATTTAATTCAAGTGTGGCCTAATGTTGATCCAGGTGGAGACTTAGGGACATTGAAGGTATTTATTTTAGGTCGCCTTGTGGATCGAATCAAGAAACAAGTGCAAAAATTTAGTTCAAGTTAGGCCAACTGTTGATCCTAGCGGAGACTTAGGCAAACTTGAGGGGGGGTGTTTGGTATGCTACCGGTTTGGTGTGTGAAAATGTGTATTGTCTGTGTGTGCATGACTGCAGTATGAGTGTGACATAGATTTTTCATCTCAGAGCGGTGACTGCGTACCCCTCCTGTGTCACACAGGAGGAGCGTAGTGGTTGGCTCATTTGTGAGATTTACATATAACCCTGTAAATAAAGGGATAAAGACATATAACCCTGTAAATAAAGGGATAAAGCATAATATTAATCCTATAGAAAAGGAATACAGTATGAAAGTATGAGCCCTGAATGATAAAGGGACACGGATGTATGTATGCAAAATATGTTCCCAAAAATAAATAAAGGAACGGTTATGAATGTTGAACAATAATTGCTTGAAGTCTTACCTGTATAGGTTAGAGATATTGAAAGTCTAAAATTTAAATAAAATGTATCTCTATTGTTGATGTGAACAACTTTATCCAAAGGAGTGGTTGAATAATAATATGTAACATTGGCAAATAGGAATAAGTGGCACATATTGCTGTATGGTATTAGATTATCAGAAGTTTTTTACATCACTTTGAGAATCTGTGTGTAATTGAAAGCTTCAGAAAAAGTAATACGGAGGAATTTTATATAGCTGATAATATTTTGAGGGTTAAGAGATTCAAAGTAAAAAGTTTTGCCTATATTGAATAATTATGGCTGCAACGCCTGTAGAACTTATGGGTCTGAAATATCCCTTGTGCAAACAAATGATTATTGAACTTTCAAAGAAATGGCAGAAAAGAACAAAAAACATGTATACAAATTGGCCAACTGAGGGTTCGTTTGATTTATCTTTATTAGGACAAATGGACACATTGGTAAAAAATCACAAAATTAAAAACATGGGTAAAAAACATAAGAAAAGACAGGAAAAACGAGAAAAAGAACAAGAAGTTTTGTCATTGTTTATGAAGGAAGGACAATTATTACTTGAACAGGCAAGAAAAATAGTTCAAGGAGAAAATAAACAGAAAGAGGATATCTGTGTCTCAGGAACTGTTTGTGCAAGCCCTCCCCCATATGTGACCTCTGAAGGGCAATTCCCCTTGGTCAAAGGAATGGTAGGGGTGAAAGGTGAGATGCAAGTTGAAGGGGACTTTGAATTATGTGAAACAGGCCAGATGGAGCCAGGAGCAAGGCCAAAAATCAGGCCATATACTAGCAAACCGAAGAGTCCGTATTTAGATTGTTACAGGAATGTAAAGGAAGCTTTGAAACAAGTGAAAGAACAATATGAACAAGAGATACCAAATGAAAAGAAAACAGCTGAGTGGACTAAAAGAAAAGAAGAGGCAATGGAAGAGGCAAGGAAAATGGAGGCAGAGATAGGTAGAAAGATTGAAGAAGCAGATAGATGTGTTGAAGAAACGAAGAAATTATTATGGAGCAGATCAGAAAAGAGAGAAGGTAGAGTTGAGGAAGAGGGTATGGAGTCCTTATCTGATGAAAGTCTGTGGTCACGTGATAAAGATACCGGACGGCTTAGGTCGGTAGCTGAACAACTTCCAATATTGATTAAAGGGGAACAGGGAGAATATATTCCGTGGGCTTCAAGGGATTTACAGGGGCTTGTCACTCGCCTCCCTGACATCAACGAGGGGGCGGGAAAGTGGATAACCATCTTTGAGAATGAGACGGCTGGCAATATTATAGCTGTGGGGGACATTAAAGCACTCCTTGCAAAAATTATTGGAGGGGCAAAGTTAGGAGAAATCCTACAAGCATCTGGCTTAGAGAGAGCTGTGGACTCACATTACAGAGACGGAATTATTTTTGATGTTTACCGCCCTGCTGTGTGGCAGGCATTGCGTTTGGAGTACCCAACCAGAGTCAACCCTAAAGCTCTGAAAGGTGATCAATTATTGGACACAGACAATCCGGTCAGTTACATTCAAAGACACTTAAAAAGATGGAAACAGGAGACTGAAGGGAATCCAGAAGATAACCCTTTAATGGCTATATTATTCAGAAATTCTATTACTGAAGCCATGCCATCAGTTGTAAGAAGCAAGTTAGAAGATGTCGTTGGATTAACGTCCAAATCACACAAAGAATTTGTTGACCATGTGTCCCATATAGTGGAACAATACAGAAAAAATGAACAATCCTTGAAAAATCAAGAGAAAGAACTACAACGGAAGTTAGCTCACTTACAGCTTGAAGAACTTACAAGCAAAAATAAGAAAAAGATTCAGGCAGTTGTAAAAACGCAAGATTCTAACCAAATGACTGTAATTGCTCCTATGAATGCTTCTTCACCAGATATTCAAACAACTTTCCCTGCAGGAATTCTTCCAGAGACCCACCAGAGCCCTGCCCCCATCTTCAATGTTTTTACTCACCAGCAGACACCACTGGGAGAATGGCAGAGAAACCCACAGACAAGTGGGCCAAGGGGGAGAGGGGGAGGAAATGGGCCTCCTGGAATGTGCTGGGGATGTGGTCAGCTCGGACATATCAAGCAGAAATGTCCATTCAATCCATGGCCTCAGACCCTTGGGGGTGGAAGGGGGATGGGTTGGCAAGCACCTTTTCGAGGTCCAGTGAATCATTGGGGAGTTACAAATCAGAAATACTAGGGATGCCCAGAGAATTCTAGGGGTGTGAGTCAACTACCAATTTTAACATCTAATGCAAAACAAGAACCAATTTTGCAAATTGAAGTAGAGGGGAAAACCATACCAATGATGATAGACACAGGAGCAGTTTATTCATGTGTAAAATCAAATTATGCCTCACACCTCCCCATGTCTGGAAATTTTGTAAAGACAGTAGGATTCTCGGGACAAATACAACTAATACCTATGACTGCTCCAGTTTGTTTGCAAACAAAAAACAAAAGTGTGACAATACCAGTCTTAATATCAGATCAGACTCCTATTAATCTGTTAGGAAGAGATGCATTATGTAAATTGGGTGTTAATATTTGGTGTTCTTCAGATGGAGTGTATGTAGATCAGAAGGGTACTCAAATGATTATATCAGAGCCGAAAGCTAATGTATACTGGATAGGACAAATAGAGGAGGATGCGAGACAGACGATTAACAAATGGGGTAAATTCATTGAAGCACAGCTTCCTGACGCACAGATACCCAAATCAGGATTTCACTGCACAATGAAATACGACCCCTCGAGGAATACTGACATAGAAAAGGAATGGCAGGAAGGAACTAAAGAACAAAAGATTGAAATGATCTCACAATACATCATAATAAGTAAACAGGGAGCAGCTTTAAAAATAACAGAAAACGAATTTACAAAGAAATGGTTCAATGTAAATGATTCGATTCCGCATATATCTTTATACGTAGGAAAAAATTGGGAGGCAAAAGATTTGGGACCAATGATGAAAAAAGCAGAAGAAAACGAATGGGAGGCTACAATAAATCCATTAATTTTTCATTCTGTTAACAAAAATTACATAAAAGTTATGTGTGGTAATTCTTTGCTAGGAATTCCTCAAGAAGTAATTGTTAGCCAAAAGGAGCATACACAAATGATGTCAGCAACAGAAGTGGAAAATAATACTGAGGAACTTCTAAAGGAAGTTGAACAAAAAGTCCCAGCTGAGCTATGGTCCCTGCATGAGACAGATATAGGGTTAGTAAAATCAGCCAGTCCAGTACAAGTGAAACTTAAACCGAATGCTAGACTCCCCAGAAAAATGCAATACCCTTTAGGCCATGAAGCTGAATTAGGTATAAAGAATACAATAGAAGGACTTGTTAAATCAGGGGTGTTAATAGAAATAAACAGTTATTGCAACACTCCAATTTATCCTGTCCGTAAAGCAGACAAAACTAAGTGGCGTCTTGTACATGATTTGCGAGCAATCAATGAGATCGTTGAAGATTACCCTGCTGATGTTCCTAATCCACACACGCTGCTTACAAATGTTCCTCCTAATGCCAAATATTTTACAGTAATTGATCTTTGTTCTGCATTTTTCAGCGTTCCGGTGGCAGAGGAAAGCAGACACCTATTTGCGTTTACGTATGCTGGTAAACAATATTCTTATAATCGTCTACCAATGGGGTTCACACACTCACCTCATATCTTTAATCAGGTTCTCAAAGCTGATTTAGAAGATATCATGCTAGACAGTACTTTGATTCAATATATGGATGATGTCATGATATGTTCAGAAACACTTGAACAGTGTCATAGAGATTCCATGAAAGTGCTAACAAGATTAGCCCAAGGAGGGCATAAAGTGTCTAAAACCAAACTGCAATATTGCCTGCCACAGGTTGAATATTTAGGACGATTGATAGCATATGGCACAAAGGCCATAGCGCCATCACATTTAGAAGGCATAAGTAAAGCTCCAATGCCACAAACAGTACGACAAATGTTGACATTTTTAGGAATGACTGGATTCAGTAGTGATTGGATTGAGGATTATGCTGTAAAGACAGCTCCATTGAGAGACATAATGAAGCAAGCAGGATTGCAAAACTTAAATGCCTCATTAACATGGCATACGGATGCCACAATAGCCTTTGAAAGTATTAAGAAAGAGTTACAAAAGGCACCTGTCTTGAGTGTACCTGACTATAGTAGACCGTTTCACCTGTATGTTGCAAACAGAGTAGATGGCTTTGCCTCAGCTATATTAATGCAGGACACCTGCAGTGGTAGGAAAAAACAGCCAATAGCATACTATAGTACAAAACTGGATAATGTAGCACAGGGATACCCACCATGTTATCAACAAGGTCTTGCGGCCTTACATCAGGTGTATGAAAAAGCATCGAGGATCACTATGGGATACCCAGTTTTCATTTATACGCACCATAAAACTGTAGAGTTAATTGAGCAAGGGAAATTTGTTTTAACTCCGGCCCGAACCCTATCTTATGCGATGTTACTTACATATCCAGATGTTACTATTAAACGATGCAACACTGTTAATCCAGCAGAATTCATTCCCTTGGTTGGTGAAGGTAAACCACATGATTGTGTAGCTAATGCCTTAGCATTTACGAGATTAAGACCAGATCTAGAGTCCATCCCAATTCCCGAAGCTGATGTTTCTTACTTTGTAGATGGGTCCAGTTTCAGAGATCATTTGGGAATTCATGCAGGATATGCGGTAGTAAGACAAGAAAAAAATGATTTTGTGCCGGTAATATCTCAACATTGCGCACAGCCCTGCTCTGCTCAACTAGCAGAATTAAAAGCCCTAATAGCTGCGTGTCAAATAGCAAAAGGACAAATAGCAAACATTTACACAGATTCAGCATATTCACACGGGGTGTGTCATCTATTTGGATCAGTATGGAAACAGCGAGGCTTTAAAAAAAGTGATGGAACTCCCATTCAACATGCTGAACATATAAGTCAATTAATAAATGCTATGATGCTTCCAAGACGATTAGCCATCATTAAATGTCAAGCTCACAAAAAAGGAAATGACTATGTCATTAAAGGTAACAATGTTGCAGATTCAGAAGCTAAAATAGCATCAGGGTGTCAAGTAGCAATATTAGCTCCAGAAGTTATTATCGAACCTCATCCTTGTTTAGATGACATTGTCAGAATTCAGCAGCAAGCAGGCCCTTATGAACAATCTATGTGGCATCGACGAGGTGCATCTACAGATTCTAATAAAATTTGGCGTTCACATGAAGGACATATTGTGGCACCGACATCACTTCTGCACAGCCTTATCGTAGATGCACATGGTTTTGACCATTGTGCAAAGGGGGAAGTAATAAGGAAAATTAAATTGCAAGGTTACTGGTCTCCATATTTGTACGCTATGGTAGCGGAATTTTTGTCAACATGTGAGATCTGTGCTAAGTATAATGTGAGAAAGGGAATAACAGCACCAATAGGTCATATACCTGTTCCGGAAGGACCGTTTAAACACTTGGTGATGGACTATGTGGATATGATAAAACGAGTGCAGGAAAAAGATACATGCTTGTGATTGTTGATCGATTTAGCCGTTGGGTAGAAGCAGTGCCATCAGCAGATGAGGGGGCAGGAACAGTAATTAAGTTTTTGACAAGAGAAGTTTTTCCTCGTTTTGGGATTCCGTCCATTTTATCGTCCGATAATGGCTCTTCCTTTATACAAAAGACATTAAAACAAGTATTACAACATTTACGAATAAAACAACGATTAGGCTGCATCTATAATCCACAAAGCCAATCTAACGTGGAGAAATGTAATGGGATTCTCAAGGCCAAGCTTAACAAAATTTGTGCAAGTACTAAACTGAATTGGGTTGATGCATTACCTCTTGCTTTAATGAGTTACCGCATGCAGACTAACAGAATTACTCATTTAACACCGCATGAAATGCTTACAGGTCGACCTATGCCGGTGCCGTGCAGCAGAGGCCCATACAAAGGACCCCCATTAGAGCAATTGCAAATGGAATTAAGAACGTATATGAAAAAACTAACTTCTATCCATAAAGCTATTTGTGTGCAGGAAAGGAGAAAGGAGTCGTGTGAGGACACGGAGACAACCTGTCCAATAGCCCCAGGGGATGAAGTCTATCTAAGGGTGTTCAGGAGGAAATGGAACGAACCGAGAAGGGAAGGACCTTATAAAGTAGCCGCAGCTACTCCAACCGCCGTCCAAGTGGAAGGAAAAACCACTTGGTATCACCTGAACCACTGCACGAGAGTTCCTAAAGAAAGAACAGGAACAGGAAGAATAATACCGGAAGTCAATGAGCAAGAAATTCCGGTGGTTGACAACAATGAATTGCAAAGTGTGGCAGAAGCAAATGAACAAAGCAGTGAAAATGAAGACTCTGACAATATGCCTGATCATCATATGCTTCTCACAAGTTCAAGCTACAGACAACATGACAACTCCATATCCTATAACTCACAACCATACTTCCCTATCATTAACTACTCAGTCCTCAGCGAAACCCCGTAACAACTCTTTAAATGAACTGTATGGAAAACAACGAAGGAACATCGAAGAAGATTACAGCATGTATGAGGGTGATACCAAACTAGATGCTTTGTGGGAAACAGCACAGAGTAATCAGTGGTATGAATGGGCAACCTTTACAGCCACAGAGGTAAAAAAGAAAGACTGTTTATTCTGTACTAAAACACCGATGAGCCAAGTGATAGTAACCCCAAATCCTTTCGATTACGAACATTGTGCCAGATTCAAGAGAGACTCTTGCCATTTGATAAAAGCCGCAAGATATTTTTGTCCAGCTGAATGTTTGGGTTTCCTAAGTAATTATCACCACATGCTTCTCCTAAAGAACATACCTCTATTGAGAGCTAAATGTAAACATGTTGAAATAACTGAAAGTATAAAAATGCAAGATAACCAAATAGAAATTCCACCATTGTACACCATAGACTATAGTAAGGAATATGAATGTTTTTTCAAATCCACAGGGGTTATAAACATGGGACAATTTAAAGGGAAGTGCAGTGTCATTTGGAATATAGATAAAGACATTTTTCTAGATGTAGATGACTCTAGGGACTTCCAACCCTTTAGGGCCGCAGGACTAAGAAGAGGAGAAAGAATAAGTCCAGCTGAAACTTGTGAAAATCAAACTATATCTTTACCTTCAGCAAAGATATATCACGATCAAACTAAAGCAATAGCTGACTATTTCTGGATTTGTGGGAAAAGAAAACTATTGTCTTCTTTACCCCTCGGATGGAAAGGAAAATGTACAAGAGTACGATTAATACAAGAAATCAAAATAATAGAATGGGACTCAGAATCCACAAGGGAAATGAATAAAACAATCAATTACCGAGCTAAGAGAAGTTATACACCAGATCCAAAAGTTTACATAGACTCCATAGGACAGCCTAGAGGAATACCGGGTCAGTTTAAAGCAAGAGACGAAGTTAAATCAGGTTTTGAATCAATATTAATTTGGATTTCACCAAACAAAAATGCAGAATGGATAAATTATATTTACTACAACCAACAAAGATTCATTAACTATACCAATGAAGCTTTACTTGCTTTAGGCGAACAATTAGATGCAACCAGTAAAATGACATGGCAAAATAGATTAGCCCTGAATTGGATGTTAGCAGACAAAGAAGGTGTGTGCGTCTTATTTGGGAACCAATGTTGTACTTATATTCCTAACAATACATCACCAGAAGGAACATTTACTAAAGCCATGACTAAACT
This sequence comes from Triplophysa bombifrons, assembly GCA_029783895.1. Classification (NCBI taxonomy): domain Eukaryota; kingdom Metazoa; phylum Chordata; class Actinopteri; order Cypriniformes; family Nemacheilidae; genus Triplophysa; species Triplophysa bombifrons. The sequence goes on along the minus strand of JAPMJR010000026.1, from coordinate 1,108,645 downwards.
CAAAGAATTACAAATAGAATTAGCAACTAATGCTGGAAGAGATGAAAAAACATGGGATTGGTTTAATTTAAAATTAGGAGTTTGGGGAGAATGGTTAGCGAAATTAGGAATACTTTTTGGAGTGACAATTGTTATAGGAGGATTACTTTTTTGTTGTGCCATACCCATATTAAAATCCCTAATTATTAAAGCCACAGTTAAACAGATGGACATGTTAAGGTATTATGATGATGAGAAAACAAATTTGACTCAACAAGAATGTTATCAAAAGATATTACACAAAACAGTATTGACTTTGCAACAGGCGGAGGAAAGTTAGAAAGCTTCTTTTGAATATTAGGAAGGAACGCTATTCAAATATATTTTGTAACCTGATCAATATTATGCATGCCTTGTTTTCATATTATCTTGCTTTTATGTTACGGATGATTTATTTTAATTTTTACATGTTATACTTTTGGATCCTTATTATTTTTGTTTTTGTGCACATTTTATTTTATTATTTTATTGATATTTCATATTTCATTTGTTATGCGCATTTCTTTATCTTAATTTCTTTATCTTAATTTCTTTAATTTTCATTCATGCTTATTACAATGTGTTATATTTCCATTTTCTATATACTTTCTTATATTGTTGTATTTACACCAATTTATTTTGTCTACTCTTATTTGTTTATATATACATATATTCTACATAACTGTGAAAACCACAGGCAAGAGCAGAACCTAATGCACGCACATGCTTTAAACAAGTTGTAACCTATAATCTTATAGTATCGGAATCTTTTACTTCCTTCTTGTCAATGGAGGAGGGAGATGTTTGGTTCTGATACTCCAGAATGCTGTGGCATGATTGGTTATTGTTAATAGAAAATTCTGACTACTTAGTCATTAGATAGACTTTGAGACTTATATCATGAAACAGTATTCTGAGAAATGGTACGTAAATAACGTACCAAAGGGGGAAATGTAGAAGATATTTTTGGCTAAAATATAGAAGAATAATGTCTACATTTGTTTACCATTATAAAATCATTTTAAGAGTTTCTTATCTGAGGTGTCGAATGCTAGCTGACACAAAGGACCCTAGGTAAGCTGGGGGAGGAAAACACATCTGTTTTACATTATATTGGGGAGCTCAGAGGATGTGTGTGTGTGAATGTGTGTGTGTTGAGCACACTATATAGGGGCTTCTCCAAAAACGGAGGAGAGAGTGACATTGCAATCCTACTCCATCAATAAAGTGGTTTTTGTATCAAAACTCGTGACTCAACAATAATTCTTCAGAACACGCAAAGAAAATTCACATCAAATGCTACATTTTCTTGTAAAATATTAGCATGCACATTTATACCAACTAATTCCAGTGTGATTGATCCAGGGAAATATATTAAATCCCTAAAGATTGAAGACCAGACTTGCAACCCGTCAAAAAATATTTACCGAATGACGGCATTTATTAACAGTCCGGAACGATAAATTAACAGCTCAAAAGGCTTCCATTTCTATGTAAAATAGCATGAATAGCAGGAACATTAATATCAATAAAAACTGTCAAATATATAGATTATGAATAAAGATTTTAGGCTATACATAAACCCCTTAAAACATATTTCGAACAGCATGAATGACGGCAATTACATTTGCAAAAACAAAAATTAGCATGTCCACGTGTTCAGGATGAAGACGGGAACGCAATCTGTTCACAATTAGCCCAGCCGCAGAGAACACCCTCTCTGATGGCACGGAAGTCGCGGGCACACACAAGCAAGCCGTAGCCAGTTTTGCCAGTTGGGGGTATTTGTGGTCGTTGATTTTCCACCAGCTCATGGGGTCGGTGTGGATGGGTGGGCACATATCCTGGCAGTACAGATTTAGTTCGGTTGTGTCAGAGATTTTAACGTTATAGTCTTCACCAAATAGTACTGCGATTGCAGATGCAGACAGTGAATCATTTCGTGGCTTTTTGGCCAACGGTTGTGGTTCATCAGATTTTTCTGTTAGGGCTATATCTTCCTCGCTCTCTTGGCTGTTCACGATTAGATCACACACCTTGGCCTGCACATCACGTTTAACTTCATCAGTTGACAAAAGGGTTGCTGTCACTGTGTAAACCATGGACATTGATACAGCGGATTCTCCACACAATGCAGTGGTCGCACATTTAAGTGAGTGCAGCACTGGTAAGAGTTCCTCCATAACTCCCCACCTATCGTCAGTCAGTTCGAGGGTTCGTGCATCAGATAGTTTAGTGAAAGTTCTTTCTGATAAGACCGCAGATATTGCCCCTCTTTGTTCCAGTAAGCGCTCGAACATGTCATGAATAGAATTCCACCTAGTTCGGCTGTACTGCACTAATAATTTGTGCTCGGGGACGTTCTGTAGTTGCTGCTTTTGTTTCAGTGCTTGTGTTGCAGTAGTGCTGTGGTGGAAATGAGAAACAAGACAACTGGCAGATGCGACAACATGTTTAATGTGTTGAAGCTTGAATCCGTCGGATGTAGCGAGCTGGAGTGTGTGTGCAAAACAAGGCTGAGAGTCCCACTCTAACAGTTCAGTGTTGGCAAGCACCATGTTGCTCGCGTTATCGTGAACGCATGCAGTGATTTTCTCGCTTATTCCCCAGTGGTCCGTAGCAGTGGAAAGCACATTTGCTCAATTTTCAGCAGTATGCCGCTCTGGCATAGCTTTGGTCTGCAGAACAGCACTGCGCATTTCCTAGTTACGTATATAATGACATGTGGCCGTAATGTAAGATTCTGTTGTAAGCGCTGTCCATGAATCTGTGGTCAACAGAACAGTAACTCGGGCTGTACGAACTCTATAAGATTTTTAGAGCCCTCTCCTTCGACAAAGCTGATCGGAAGCATATCCTTAGCGATCACTTTAGTTATTAGATCAGTTGTTTGCTCCGCCCATCTGGCATCCAAATTGGTTGGTCTGACCATAAAACTTGCAACTGATTGCTGACCTGTGGATGGACCTGCTGGGTGCTTCGCCCTTAAATGAGTGTGCATCGGGGTTGTAGATCCATGATAAGACAACTTTGCATTGCAGAGTTTGCACTGTACTTTACTCGCATTAATTTTATTAAAGGACCCCCACACAGAACTCATTTTTAACACCTTCGAAACGCTAGCAATTGTCGTGAGAAAATGTTTTCCTCTATTGTCTCTTGATTGACAGCCTTAAGGTTTTAGGGGCGTTGTTATTGGCAGCGCCAATGGTTGGATGAACGCCTTACACGTGAAAACACAGCGATTTTTTTTTAAGATCGCGCACACTATTTAAAATTCTATAATTAAATACACTATTCGAATTTTCGAAATTCGTGACCCATCCCTAGTGCTGCTTTTGACACGGTAGATCACACTATACTCCTACATAGGCTGGAAAACTGGGTAGGGCTTTCTGGGTTGGTACTTAAATGGTTTGGGTCATACCTTAAAGGGAGAGGTTACTATGTGAACATAGGCAACCACAAATCTGACTGGACACACATGACTTGTGGTGTTCCACAGGGCTCAATTCTTGCTCCGCTCCTCTTCAATTTGTATATGCTCCCACTCGGCCAAATAATGAAAAAGTACCAAATTGCCTACCACAGCTATGCAGATGACACTCAGATCTATCTAGCCCTCACACCCAATGACTACAGGCCTATTGACTCTCTTTGCCAATGCATTGATGAAATTAACAGCTGGATGTGTCAAAACTTCCTTCAGTTAAATAAAAACAAAACTGAAGTCATTGTTTTTGGTAACAAGGATGAAACTAACAAGGTAAACGCATACCTTGACTTAAGAGGTCTAAAGACACAAAGTAAGACCCCCTGCAGTTTGCCTACAGAGCAAACAGGTCTGTTGAGGATGCAGTTAACATGGCGCTGCATTTTGTCCTGAAACATCTCGATAGACCAGGGACCTATGTAAGGATCCTGTTTGTGGACTTCAGCTCCGCTTTCAACACCATCATCCCATCACTGCTCCAGAAAAAGTTAACCCAGCTATCTGTTCCTGGCTCTATCTGTCAGTGGATCACCAGCTTTCTGACAGACAGGCAACAGTTAGTGAGAATGGGGAAACTCACATCCAGCACTCGCACAATCAGCACTGGCGCCCCCCAGGGATGCGTTCTCTCCCCACTGCTCTTCTCACTGTACACAAATGACTGCACTGCCCAGGACCCTTCTGTAAGACTTCTGAAGTTCGCAGACGACACCACAGTCATTGGCCTCATCCATGATGGTGATGAGTCAGCTTACAGACAGGAGGTCCAGCAGCTGTCTGTCTGGTGCAGTCATAACAACTTGGAGCTGAACACGCTTAAAACAGTGGAGACGATTGTGGATTTCAGGAGAAACCCCCCTGCACTCCCCCCTCTCACCATCATGAACAGCACTGTGGCAGCAGTGGAGTCATTCAGGTTCCTGGGCACCACCATCTCTCAGGACCTGAAGTGGGACAATCACATTGGCTCTATTGCTAAAAAAGCCCAGCAGAGGTTGTACTTCTTACGTCAGCTGAAGAAGTTCAACCTACCACAAGCTCTATTAAAACAGTTTTACTCAGCAGTCATAGAGTCTGTCCTTTGCACCTCCATCACTGTCTGGTTTGGCTCAGCCACAAAGTTAGACCTCAAAAGACTACAGAGGACGGTTCGGACTGCTGAGAAGATCATTGGTGCTCCCCTGCCCACCCTCCAAGAACTGTATACATCCAGAGTGAGGAAAAGGGCTCAGAAAATCACCCTGGACCTCTCACATCCAACTCATCATCTCTTCACAATGCTGCCGTCTGGTCGACGCAACAGAGCACTGAGCACCAAAACAACCAGACACTAAAATAGCTTCTTCCCTCAGGCCATCTACCTCTTGAACTTTTTTTTTTTCTTCTTGCGTGCAAGACTTCTTCTGTGCAATTAACTCTGTGCAATAATAATAAAGTGCAATCTTCAATATCCTTCAGAAAATACACTATATTTTTTTATACAACTTTTTTCTGTAAATTATATTTCATCTTGCTGTATATAACGCATACCTTTTACTGAAATAGTCTATTCCATTTTTTTTACTTGTACATATTTACATACACACATAACTTTACTCTCTATAGCTTTGCTCTTATGTTTATTGTATTGTATTTCTTAATTTTTACACCCATAGGCCCTTATTTAAATCATCTGTGTAACTGTTTTTTGTATTGTTTGATGGTCTCTGTGTTGTTGCTCATTCTGTGTACTTGATGCTCCTGTGACCAAAACAAATTCCTTGTATGTGCAAACATACTTGGCAATAAAGCTCTTTCTGATTCTGATTTCTGATTCTGATTCTGATAAGGTTAAAAATCTTGGGGTCATTTTAGAGTCTGACCTTAGTTTCAGCAGTCATGTCAAAGCAATAAGCAAATCAGCCTACTACCACCTCAGAAACATAGCCAGAATCAGATGTTTTGTCTCAAGCCAAGATTTAGAGAAACTAGTCCATGCTTTCATCACCAGCAGGGTGGACTACTGTAATGGACTCCTTACAGGTCTTCCCAAAAAGACCATCAGACAGCTGCAGCTCATACAGAACGCTGCTGCCAGGATTCTGACCAGAACCAAAAAATCTGAGCATATCACTCCAATCCTCAGGTCCTTACACTGGTTACCAGTTACTTTTAGAATCAACTTCAAAGTATTATTAATTGTCTATAAATCACGTAATGGTCTGGGACCTAAACACATCTCAGATATGCTCATTGAATATAAACCAAACAGACTTCTCAGATCATCAGGATCAAGTAATTTAGAGATAACAAGGGTTCACTCAAAACAGGGAGAGTCAGCGTTTATTCATTACGCCACCCGTAGCTGGAATCTGCTTCCAGAAGACATCAGACGTTCACCAACAGAAGCTACTTTTAAATCCAGATTAAAAACACAGTTGTTTAGCTGTGCATTCACAACCTGAGCACTGTGCTGGTTTACATCAACTGCACTTCTATTTCTATTTCTAATTTATTTTATTTTCCCTCTTATTCTTTTTATATATACACTCACATTTTTAATCAATTTTATTGCGGTTTTATGGTTTCTTAAAATCTAAAGTATTTGTGATCCTAAATCATGTGCATTTTAAAGATACGTTTTATTTCTTTCTGTCAATCATTTTATGTAAAGCATTTTGAATTGCCCTTGTGTATGAAATGTGCCTTGCCTTGCCAATACATTAAATGGGTCAAAATTATATATTTTTCGTTTATGGCAAAAATCATTTGGATATTAAGTAAAAATCATTTGGATATTAAGTAAAGATCATCTTCCATGAAGATATTTTGTAAATTTCCTACTTTAAATATATAAAAACTTTCTCGGCCAGATATTATTCTATTCTTACAACTCATACAACCATAGAAATCACATTTATTCTTCTTTCAGATTATGTAAAAATCTCAATTTCAAAACATTGACCCATAAGACTAGTTTTATTGTCCATGGTCACATATGTTACCCAGTCTGTGAAACCCATACAATTGAGAAACAAAGTTTTAAGTTCAAAGTAAAATATTAATTCAGGAAATATCAAGATTATATTATATATGCTTATATAATGACTAGAAGAGAAATATAAGTGTTGAGTCAGTGTATTTAAGTGCTGAAGTACAAGAGCTTTTGATTGTCTACAGCTGCTACTCAATCATCATCATCATCATCAGATCTTATGTGTTCTCATTGGTGAAGGAAGAACTGATGACATCACACATCAATTTACTCATTAAACTGGACATTGGAGACCAGCTGTGTCTCATACAAACACTATTAGATTGAAGCTTTATAAGGACACCTAATAACACATGTCTGGTTCTTCTGAGAGCACATTATTCAACCAGAATTTATAAGTTGTTCCTCTGTCTCAGTACACTCACAATTTTGGAAAGTAACTGTGGATAATATGTGATTTTCAGTGGTGTCACAAAACACCTGGGCAGTGGGGTAGCAATGAGAGTTTAAATTTTGAAGTTTTCCCAAAATGAGTATCTCACATAGGTATATTTTCCTATTTCAGTACATCCCAATATATATTAATATATGAGTCCGTTTTTTAAATTTGGATCAAATGGTCACAGTTCATTTGGAATAAAGAAACTCTGAGAATTAAGAAGATATACTTGCAGAGAACTAAAGCAGAAGGTGGGATGGGTCTGCCTCATCATGCAACACTTCAACAGTTACAGCAGAAATATACTCTACCTAGTTCACATTTCTTAAACCTCACAGAATTTCTCATACTTGCCTAACCAGCCAACAAATTCACAAATGGATTCACTATTTTTAAAGAGTCCATGTATTAAAGGAGGAATATCCATTATATCTAATAAGCTATCCCAGTTAGAGTCTAATGTCTCACTACAGCATAAGAGAGCCGTGGCAAGAATATCTTGAAATAAATATACATGATAGACAATGGGAGGGCGCACAAGGGGAGCACAAGAACAGGTTCATTCCTCCTCTGTGTATAAGACATGGATTAATAACATTTAAAGTCCTGCACAGACTTCATTTATCTGAACTAAAGCTCTCCGAGATGTTTTCTTCTGTGGACCCTTCATGTGAAACATGTGTTATATCCCCAGCATCATTAGGACATATGTTTTGGAAGGGTCATAAAATGTATAACCATTGTAATTCTGTCTTTCAACTATTGTCAGAAGTGCTGGATAAACCACTAAAACCAGACCCAGTCATGAATATTTTCAGTGTCAGAAGTGAAAATGCAGAACTCTCAACAAATCAATACAATATGCTTGAAGCCGTAACCAGTACTGAAGTTGTAAAAAAAATCAGGGGGTATGGTGGATTGGATATAACGTTTAGGGTCAGATCAACCGTGTACCCTTTTAAATAAGCACAAAGATAATTATTATATTATATTACTCTAAAACAACATGCGTGCTATTGATATATTACATATCAGATACTCCTGTCATTGATCTTGACCAACAAGGCACAATTGGAGTTGGTCCCCAGGCTGGCATGACTACCTGCTCCTACATAATTAGGGTAAATACAGAGGACAAATCTTCCACTGTGTGCAAGTGCAACTTCATACTCACGATACCTATAAATCTATTGGGAATTCATCTATCAAATGTTGAAACAAAACCTCACACAGCATTGTAAATGAACATGAATCAAGTCAATTTTTAATTGAAGTGCAAGAACAAATGGATTAAAAACAAATATATAATTTACTAAATCTGAAAATAAAACATTCTACAAATACAAAGCTTTTTCTCTGGTGGTATACATAATGTAACAATTTACAGTTTTTAAACATTGTCACGACTACCTGGCTCACAGTATCAGTGACAAAGGAGACCACACCGTTTGTAAAGTTAAACCAAAAGTAATTTATTAAACATTAAATTATACAATGTAATTATAATTTAAATCATTACATGTATAAAAGTCAGTAATTGAGAAGCACAAGAAAACAAATCAAAGGTGTAGTGCAGATCAGTAAAATGTATAGACTATGTGTAATGCACAAACGACAAAAAAGAGCAGGATGGTGCTACCGCCAGCCTGACGGCCAGAGCAAAGCAGAAGAAGCAAAGCAGAAGAAGTGCAGCCAGAGCAACCGGAGCCCAGAGCAACTGGCAGGAGAGGTTTTTTAAACAGTTCCGCCAATCAGCTTCCACCAGATGGACCGGAAACAGAAAGCTCCCCCTTCAGCTTGGGAGGAGAGAGTCGGCCCAAACACTTTCTGTTCAATGGTGGAGTGACGGCGCACGGCAAAGCCAGGCGTGACATCACTCCCACCACAAGACAGAGACCTGTAAAACTACATGCTACTCATTACACCATTTCCCATAATCAATACTAATAAAAAAAATCAATTACAATAACTGACTAAAGTCACTACCATGCCTTAGGCCATCAGATGTATTGGGTAATTTAAATGACGGGAAATGGACGGCACCAAATGGACGCTGCGCGCCGGCGCCCCCAGATTTTTCCCAGGTCATGCGGCGGTCTCGAAACGAAGGGGAAGTTGCCCGAACGCGATCCGCAGTGTCTCGGCGCGCCCACGCCGCCCGGGGACCCCGTGAAAAATGCCCGAAAAGCGCCCGACGGAAACAAGGTTAGGGGCAATACGAGGCGAAGGAACCAGAGGGCGACTGCACGTACGCTTGTAACCTATTTCACGCGCGTCGATTAGGTGGCGAGTGGGCAGTCAGAATGAAGCCTAAATGTCCCCTTGCAGCCTAGGGCCCGGCTCCGCACCCGGCGTACACAAATCACCTACGCATCCCCCTTGCCACCTATTTTGGGCGGGGCATCCCAATGGACACGCCTCCGTCCACAAAACGCCTATGCATCCCCTTTGCAGCCTAAACGCATCGGAGGCCCACCCGACGCCCCGGACGCCCCCCGAAGCCCCAAAGAACCCGAGACGTGGCGTTCTCGTTGCCGGCCGCCTACTCCCGCTACGTATCGGTGCCGACTGGCCATATTCGAGCCGATAGGCCCCGAGCGGCGGTGCGACGCACGCCCAAACACCCAAGAGCCCTTTCGCTTCGAATTTCGAGTCATAAAAGCGAAATGTGTATCCAAACCCAGTTTTCTCACACCTGCGATTTATTCGAAGGCGGCCCCGACTGGTGCACAGGGCGAGAACCCAATCCAGTGGTCTTGTTTACTTCGGCAATGGGTTATACAGCCTAAACCAACTGCAGAGTGCCTTAGAGACATGGTCCTTCGTGATGATGTACTTTAAAGCTCATCTTTGTGCTCCAGAAGCATAAAAACGGTGTGTCCATTATTAACCTATGGAGACCCTGTCAAATAAGTTATTTGTGGCATGTACATTCCTAACTTATTTAATGGGTACCTCGTAGGTAAATAATGGACAATGCCTATGTGTTATTACATGTTAATTACAACATTATAACACGTTTATTAAGCTTTACAACGGTCTGTCCATTATTTACCTATGGAGACCCTGTCAAATAAGTTATCTGTGGCATGTACATTCCTAACTTGTTTATTGGGGACCTCGTAGGTAAAAAATGGACATTGCCTATAAAGATTTATTAATTAACCTTGGCAATGAGCTATTCAGGTAAAACCAATAATATAGTCCATTTGAGTCACACTGATATGCACTAAGGCTCAGAGTTGTGTTCCAGAAGCATAACAATGGTGTGTCCATTGTTATTTATCAGTGTCCATCATTTACCCATGGGAGCCATGCTAAAAGTGTTATGAGCGAGTCCCGCTCACTGATAAATAACAATGGACACACCATTGTACAATGTTCAAAGTCCCAATAGTAACATATCCAATGGGGACCTCATAGGTAAATAATGGACAAAGTGTACATTCAAAACATAGAAATGGTGTGTCCATGAGACACCTACGGGGGCACCGTCAAATAAGCTACGCCTGGGACTTCCTGTGACTCATCAAAACACCGGAAGTGCCAGTCATAACTTATTTGACAGTGACCTCGTAGGCTTCCATTGGACAATACTTCAAATGTCTTATTTTAAGACTTTTAACAACTTTCGTGTGACAATCTCACAGATATACATTCTAGAAGCACCCCATAAAGATATATTACACAATTCAGGCTGTTTAAATGCTTATTTTGCATTAAAGTGGACTTTTGACAGAATTATGTCTCTGCCCATGTTTTTATTCATATTTATGCTTTAATTTTGTGCAAAAGCTTTGGGGCTTCGAATACTAGTCCTTCACATCATTAAACAACACATATTCAAAGCCCATACCCCTCGCAGTAGGGCAAGTGCTCGAAAAAAATCACAAAAAATATTCCCAAAATATTAAAGTCTCACATGAACCCCAAAACGGGCAATATGGCAAATATCGTGGCCGTACGCACTCCGTATGCTAGGAAACGAATGAGGGGGCCTTGACTAGATATAGAATTTGAATTGGGGTCATTCGAGCTTCCAGGGTCAGTTATGGGGTCATCGTACGATAGCCACCTATGAGCACACCAGAATAAGTTACGCGTGTCAGAGGCTCCCGTACGGCCCGCGCAGGCCCCAAGAGCCCAACACTTAGCAGAAAGTTGCGTCTAGTAGCCCTCGACGACATACCTAAAGGGCTAGTTGGTGACGTTCTATTAAATATTATTTCTAATTTTTCATACATCTGTCTTCCTCCCATTGTTCTATATGGATAAGGGGTTAGGCTAAGCGATAGGCAATTAATTCCAGGAAGAAATGGATCTCGGGAAGTGTCTAGAGACAAGGAACTCGAGATCCCGATAGGGGAGCCCCTGGCGGTCAAACTTCTCGCATATCCATGCCCTGTGACCTTTTGACCCCTGTATTCTAGAGCGTACATTAGCAGCCTATTTGTAGGCTGTTGGTGTCTTTTCTGGCAAACCGAGCGGTCAAATAGGTCGGACGGGCGCGGAACTCTATGACCTGACCCGGGGGCCTGTGACGGGCCACATACGTGAAAATTAGGCCTATCGGACCATTCTGTGGCAGTGTCCATCATGAGCCTATGAAAATGAATGGGATAGGTTGCGGATGTCAGAGAATCCCGTACGACCCGCGCAGGCCCCAGGAGCCCGAAACCTACCAGAAAGTTGCGTCACGTGGTCCTCGACAACATACCGAGGGAGCTAGGTCGAGACGAAAAGTTAAATATTTTTCCTTATTCTTAATACATCTCTGTTCCTCCTTTTGTTCTCAATGGGCCTTTTGCCTCACAAGGATTCATTTTAAGACTTTTAACAGTTTTCGTGTGACAATCTCACAGATATGCATTCTAGAAGCACCCCATAAAGAAATATTACACAATTCAGGCTGTTAATATGCTTATTTTGCATTCAAGTGGACTTTTGACAGAATTATGTCTCTGCCCAGCTTTTTATTCCTATTTATGCTTTATTTTTGTGCAAAAGCTTTGGGGCTTCGAATGCCAGTCCTTCACATCAGTAAGCAACACATATTCAAAGCCCAAAGCCGTCACAGTAGGGCAAGTACTCGAAAAAAAATCACAAAAAATATTCCAAAAGAAATTATATCTCACATGGACCCTTAAACGTGCAATATAGCACATAACGTGGCCGTACGCACTCCGTATGCTAGGAAACGAATGAGGGGGCCGTGACTAGATATAGAATTTGAATTGGGGTCGTTCGAACCTCCAGGGTCAGTTCTGGGGTCATCGTACGATAGCCACCTATGAGCACACCAGAATAGGTTGCACGTGTCAGAGGGTCCCGTACGGCCCACGCAGGCCCCAGGAGCCTGAAACCTAACAGAAAGTTTCGTCACGTGGCCCTCAACGACATACCGAGGGGGCTAGGTTGAGACGCGGAGTTAAATATTTTCCTTATTTTTCATACATCTCGATAGTTCGCTTGGACCTCTGAGTGCCCGCACACCGTCTGGCGCGGTCAGCATTCATATCCGACAACTTTTTGTCAGATACCCCACAGGGCGCGTTTCGGCACTTTCGCTGTGTAGCGCCATCAATAGGCAGCAAGGGGCGTCAAACTGCCAACTCTAGGTGCGCAACGGACGAGAGGAAGACTCGGGTAGAATTAGGTGATTAGGGGACGCGAAAGGCACCTTTTGGACGCTGTGATGAAGATTAGGCAGTTAGGGGGATGTTTAGGCAGTTTTGGGCCAAGCGCCATCAATATGCAGCAAGGGGCGTCAAACTACCAATTCTAGGTGCGCAATGGACGCGAGGAAGACTCGGGTAGAATTAGGTGATTAGGGGACGCGAAAGGCACCTTTTGGACGCTGTGATGAAGATTAGGCAGTTAGGGGGATGTTTAGGCGTTTCGCGTCAAAATGGTACATTTCGCAGTACTTTACCACCCCTTGTGGTGTCCGCACGATGCCTTTGGACCCTAAACTACGATAAGGGAAAAAGTGCCATTTGCCATCGCAAAGTGCACGAATTGGGCGTCCAAATGAGGCACACGATCCCTTCGCACCACTAGACGTCCAATGGCAATCAATATGAATGGGGTTTTGTCCACCGTTTACCTAACTTCCCTTACCTTTTTTCTTTCCAATTACTCCGAAAGACTAAAGTTAGACTAAACCAAACTCCCATCACCCTCAATACAACAGCACCCACAAGAAATGACCTACTTACCCCACTCCAAACCCAACTATTCCCCCGCCCCCCTTTCCTTCCCACCCAGCAGATCCTGGCGCCTGGATAGCAATTTAAGAATGGAAAGACAGGAGACTAGGGAAAAGAACCAGAGATTGGAGAAGAGAATAGATACCTCTTAATAGTCATCAAGAGCCCACGACAAGGCATCGGCCATGACGTTGTCGGACCCCTTGATGTGTTTAATAGACAGGTTATATGGCTGTAGAAAAAGAGTCCAGCTCATGAGGCGCTGGTTAGTATTTTGAAGAGAAGAGAGGAAAGTAAGAGGATTATGGTCAGAGAAGACCACCACAGGGTGTAACCCACCACCAACATAAACCTCAAAATGTTGGAGTGCCCAAATAGGGCCAGGGCCTCCTTTTCGATGGTTGAATAGTTAAATTGGTGACGATCAAATTTCTGAGAAAAATAAGAAACTGGTCTATCTATTTCATTCTCATCCTTCTGAAGTAGGACGGCACCTGCCCCTACCTGGCTGGCATCTACTTGCAGCTCGAAGGACTCCTCCAACCTAGGAGCAGCCAGGACAGGTGCAAAACTCAGAAGAGACCTAGCGTTTTCAAATGCCTGTTGGCAATCCGCAGTCCAATTGAATTGAACTGAACCCTTTAACAGGTTAGTTAGTGGGGCAACGACAGATGAAAAATTACAGCAAAAGTTCCTGTAATACCCTATCATACCGAGGAAGCGCATCAATTCCTTCTTTGTAACAGGACGTGGGAATTTGTCAATGGCAAGGACCTTCTCTCTCACTGGCCGAACGTTCCCCTGTCCAACCACCTTTCCCAGATACAACACTGTAGCCTGAGCAAACTCACACTTTGCCAAGTTCACAGTGAGGTTTGCAGCTGCAAACCGCTCAAATAATGAACGTATGCGTCAAGGTGGATTGTCCAAGTGTCTGAATAACAGACCACATCATCAATATACACAGAGCACCCCTCCAGTCCCACAACGACTCGATTCATGAGCTGCTGGAAACTGGATGGGGGGTTTCGCAACCCAAAAGCCATTCTCGTATACGAATAGTGTCCCGATGGCGTAATAAAGGCAGAGATCTCTTGTGCCCTAGGAGTAAGAGGAACCTGGTAATAACCTTTTAACAAGTCAAATTTGCTCACATACAGGCTGCACCAACTTGATCCACACAATCTTCTATCCTTGGCAGTGGATACGAGTCTGCTTTTGTTACACTATTCACTTTTCTGTAATCCGTGCAAAATCTGTATGTATGATCAGGTTTTTTACTAACAAGCAGGGCGAAGCCCACCTAGAGTACGACTGTACCACAAGACCATTTTCCAGAAGATATTAGACACTATTATCCAGACTTTTACGCTTATCAGGACCAGTGCGGTAAAACCTCTGAAGGATTGGCTTTGCATCACCAACTTCTATGTCATGCTCGATTAAAGTTGTACAGGTCGGAGTATCTGAAAACAGACAAGGATATTCAAAGATTAAAGCTTTCAACTCTGCTTGCTGTTGCAAATCCAAATGATCTAAAACTCCCTCTAATTTGGCCAACGTCTCTGAATTTTTGAGACGAGCATGCAACATGGAATCGCCAGGGCCCTGCACATCATCCTCTAACTCTGGAGAGGCTACAGATATGTCTACCACGACAGATGATTCACCCGTACACCTAGGCGACTGTAACGATGGATAATATGGCTTAAGTAAATTGATATGACATAACCGGGTTCGCCCGCCTACGATCAGGCGTAGCAACCACATAATTTGTCTCTGACACTTGACGAACCAAACTGTAAGGCCCTGAATACTTTGCACCACAAGGAGAACCAGGTATAGGCAACAATGCCACTACCTGATCCCCTGGGCTAAAGATACGAGCTTCTGCTTTACGGTCATAATTTCGCTTCATTTTTCTTTGGGCATCAGTCAAATTTTCGGTTGCCATTTTACATGCTAAAAGTAACCTGTGATGGAAACAATACACATATTAGACAAACTCTTGGGTGGTTCAGATACATCCAGATCACTTGACAACACAGACAACAGGGTACGAACCCTGTGACCAAATACCAATTCATTGGGACTGAACCCTGTGCTTTCTTGCACAACCGCTCTAGCCGGCAACAATAGCCAAGGTAAACCATCCTCCCACTCCCGTTTCATCTCTATGCAGTAAGAACGCAAGAGACTTAAGAGTGGCGTGGAAACGCTCCAAAACCCCTTGACTTTGAAACAGCTGCATATCCAGCACAACTTGAGTAGCGCATATCACACGCAAAGCTGCTGCAAATGTTTTTGATGTGGAATTTGAACCCCGATCACTTTGAATGTTTTGGGAAGACCAAATATTGAAATAAACTGCGACAATGATTTCACTACAAACCTTGTAGTAATGGTCTTCACAGCATACGCAGCAGGATAGCGAGTCGCCTGGCACATGATGGTAAACAAATAAACACAACCTGATTTTGACTGGGGTAAAGGGCCCACACAATCAATGACCAAATGCTCAAAAGGCTTACCAACAGACGGAATGGGCTGTAAAGGCTTTATTGAAAGGCATTTTGCTTACCTGCCACCTGACAGACATGACAAGTTTGAACAAACTGTGCAACATCCCTCTTTATCCGTGGCCAGTAACAATGTTTTAACAACTGATTGTATGTTTTCTTTACCCTCCAAAAAATTACCCGCTATTTCCCCATGCGATGTTTTTAGTGCCACTTCACGAAACTTCAGGCATCACCACTTGCCACATCTGATCTGTTTCATGAGTTCCCGTATTAGGTGACCACCTTCTTAGCAACAAACCATCCTTCACAAAATAACAGCGATCTAAATTGTCATCTGCAGTCAAGTCAAAATATTTCTGTAAGCTCTGATCACTCTTTTGAGCCTCAACAATGTCAGATCGTGACAAAGGTGCTGGTAACTGCGGAATAAATATCTGATTAGACGTGTGCTTGGATGCATCAGACGAGTTGACATCCTGCATATTCGCCATTGCGCGCGTCACAGCACATGCCGTAAAAACATCAGGAAAATCTTTTTGACATTTATCTGCTTCATTCAATAGAGAAGCTCCAGTCTTAACCACAGGAGGTGGTGAAACCCGATCAGGAAAAACACGGTCATGAGCAAAGTTATTACCCACAATCAGATCAATTCCCTCTATAGGTAAAGACGGACGCACTGCAATAGTTACTTTCCCGCTCAGAAAACCAGAAAACAACTGAATTTTGTGCAGCGGCACGGGAAATGATTGAAGACCAATTCCCCGTATTAAAACCCAATTTCCTGAATCAGACTCCAATGAAAAAGGCAAGACAGATTGACAAATGAAACTTTCTGATGCACCCGTATCACGCAGAATTTTCACTGGAACGCGATGTGCGTTTCCAACAAATACCACAAAACCCTCTGTGACAAACGGTGCAGAAACCGTTATACTCGATGCAGAAATTTCAAATTCATCACATTGAACATTCCTCAAACCTTTATCAATTGACACTGTACATTGTGCACGATCCAATGTCTTTAGTGGAACTTTCTTAGCTTTACTCCCTGAGCGCACCGCAGGAACATATGAGGCACAGAGGCCAACTTTTCCTACATCAGCCTTCCCCCTATTACGCTCCAATAACACCAGGCAATTTTTTTTCCAATGATTTTTCCCAAAACAGTAACTACAGTCTGTTTTTAAATTAAAATCCGATGGTTTACCACGTGCAATTGAATTTGAAAACACAGATGTGTCCGTATTAACATGACTATAGCGACCTTCTTTGGAACTAATATTAAAACGCAGACGAAAATCACGAGCTGGAGTTCCATGATCGAAAACGCTGTCTATAAGCCCCAGGGACTAGCTCCTAACACTTTAACACTGCTGCCTTGACGCAATTATAGACCCTCTTTTCAGAAGACGGTAAAGCCACAAATGCCTTCTGAGCACGGCCAATTAACGTAGTTTGTAACAATACACTTTTATCCTCATCAATCCATTTTTGCTCAGTCGCAATATTCTCAAATAACGAAAAAAACACATCCGGATCATGTTCATTAAACTTAGGTAGAAATTTGATCATACCGGCCAAACCAGACTGTTGCGATTTTCCAAGTTTGCCTTCAGCTACTAATTGCAGCCTAATACGTTCAATCTCACGATCCTGCTCTAAATTTTTTAGCCTTTTCCATTCCAACTCACAATCTTTATCTTTCTGTGTAGCTTCTAACCTTTTACGGTCCAATTCGTTATCAAGCCTTCTTTGAACTAATTCATCATCTAATTTTTTCCTTGTTATTTCTTGTTCTAATTCTAACGTTTTTTGTTTCACTTTCAAATCATGTTGCAGTTTTAACATTACGACTTGCTGTTCAAATGTCAATATACTGAATTTTTCCCATGGATCAACAATCAAACTCGGAGTGGTTTCACTATCTAGACTGGGCTCACTATCTGAACCCGATGCTCCCTGACTACACTCTGGCAATTTCTCGTCAGGTAACACTTTTTTTGTCAACCAAACATGCACAAATGAAATCAAGAAGCTCAAGCTTTTAAACTCCCCTCCGCAGTGTTACATCAATGTTATAGTGCTTGGCCACACTATGCAACTGTTTAATATTCAATGCCGCAAACAAAACCACTGAGGGAGCATCAAAAAACGCCTCAAGTGTACTCATAATTACACTTAAATTACAAGTCACCAATCAACAATCAAATCCGGCTATAATCTACAAACACCCAATAGCAATACATCTAACCAAATCAACACAACAAAGCCTATATCTCAATGTCTTTCGGGTTACTATACAATTCCAACCACACAAATTAAATCGGGCGAAGCGGAAAGCAGCTTACGTTGCAGGACACCAACAAATTTTCCCCCTAAACATTTACCCCCCTACTATTCTGCCCTATTTTCACACTAAGTCCAAGAACAAGGCTCATTTACTCACCAATACCGATGGAATCGTACTGTCCCGACAAAAGTCAATTCAGCCAATGCTCCACGGTGGTGCCCTCGATCAGACTTTAGTGACCAGCAACCTAAACCCACAACGCCGAAGCGCACTAATTAGGGATGAAACAGGCTCCGTAAAATGTCATCCTGCAACATAAATAGACTTACAAACACTCTTCGCCACTCAAACTAAGCAAACAAAATATGGTTGGTTAAATTTCTCTAATCTGCGCAAATACTCCCAATTTTTTCCATCCAGAAAGTCCAGAATAGACTTTACCTGGGGCCTGTTTCAATAAGGAAATTCAACCAACACGGAGTTAAAATCTGAACTCTGGGTTGATTTACTCATAGAATCGCTACTCTGAGTTGTCAGTTTCAGACCATCTGATTTGAGTTAGTTCAATCCACTCTGAGTAAGTTCACCCTAGGTTATGCGCGTGCACCATGGCTATAAAAAGCCATCATCAATTGAGTGAAGATAGCACGATTAGCATGGCAACGGCACGTGACAAAAAGCACTCTGTTCATTTCTCGCCAATTGAATTGAAGGTACTGTTACAAGCGTACGGTGAATATGAGCACATATTTAGGAAAAAAGCTCCACAGCCTTAGCAGCAAAAGAGGGTTTGCGTGGAAGAAAATTGCTTCACGTGTTAATACGCAAGTTTATATGTCGATCACTTTTATATTTATTTTGTTGAGACTGTGAAAATGGGAATTATATTTAACTCTCTCGCTCATGTAGGGGCTATCCTTCTGCAATAAAAAGATCTTGGCAGCAGCTGAATATGAAATACAATAACATCATTCATTCAGGAAAGTTGCTCTTTCTAGTAGGATGCCTGATTGGGAAATGTTGAATATACTACATAAACTGGCCTTAAAAGTTAAGATAAAATGTCCAAACCGTGCCTCACAATTCTCTACCGACATAAATGTAACTCTCTGCGAATTAATGCAGCTTCCTCATCTACGGGTTCCTGAATAAGAAGTCATACCATTTTAAGGTCTGTGTGACTAAATTGACCGCGATTAGGAACACGAATCAATAAACAAATGACGTATGCAGTTTCAACACCGCTCGCGCTTCGAAGAGGGGTGAAGATTGTAACAAACCCTGGTTTGCGGAATAAAACCTGCTCCCGACCAGGTTAGGTTGAAGGAGTATGTTACTCTGGTTACTCACTCGGAGTATAAGATACCTCGATTTCTGAGATGGGCTGGACTTTCCCCGCGGTCGTGGGTTTGACATACCTCGAGTTCTGAAACCAAAAACCCTGAGTATTCCGTTTTCTGGGGTTGTCTTACTCTGAGTTTGCACCTACCCCTACCCTGCTTTCTGAAACGGCCCCCTGAGCTGGCTATTCTGCCACACCTTGATAGCAATGAATTTATGAAATAAAAGCTAAAATAGTGTGTCTGAAGAATTAGTATTGACCATCACCCAAAAAGAAAAGCTAGAGTGTTTTTCTCCTATAAAACAGGAAGATTTAAATAAAATTATTGCAACATCCAAACTGACAACATGCTTATTAGACCCCATTCCGACTACTTTATTAAAAGAGTTACTACCTGTTGCAATTGAGCCCATTTATAACATTATCAACTCGTCAATTAATCTAGGACATGTCCCAGGACCCTTTAAGCTGGCTGTCATTAAGCCTCTTATCAAAAAACCAAACTTAGACCCCAATGAACTTGGAAGCTATAGACAGATTTCAAATCTCCCGTACTTGTCTAAAATACTAGAAAAAGTAGTGTCCACTCAGTTGTGTACTTTCCTACAAAATAATGACATACACGAAAAGTTTCAGTCTGGCTTTAGACAGCATCACAGCACTGAAACTGCGCTCGTTAGAATTACAAATGACCTCCTTATTGCTTCAGATAAAGGTAACATCTCACTCTTAGTCCTGCTTGACCTTAGTGCTGCTTTTGATACTGTAGACAATAAAATACTATTAGATCGTTTACACAATTATACCGGTATTCAGGGACGGGAACTACAATGGTTCAGATCTTACTTAACAGACAGATATCAATACGTCTATTTAAATGGGAAATCGTCAAATCTCATGCAAGTAAATTATGGATTACCTCAGGGATCGGTTTTTAGGACTGTGAGAATCTGAATTTCGTGCTGTCCCCCAAAAATACTGCATCTGTGTTTATTCCAATATTCATCATATGTATTCATTCGTTTATCTTATTATTCTCTATTATTATCTTCTATTTATAATATTTGCTCCTTACTTTCTTGTTGTTTAACCTCGTTGAAAGTTGTATCATGTCTTATGCTGTCTTATGTTGATATAAGAATCTGTTGTTCTCCATCTCAAGGTTCCTAATAATATCTAGGGACAATTGTTTTGTTATTGTAAGATTAAATATGTAATCATATCTGATTGTTCAGAAGGAATAAGACTAAACAGAAAGTCTGGTGATTTTCCACTGTTTTGGTGGTTTTATATGACGCCTCCTGATGCAAGCTTATAAGTAGTAGTCCTTAACAATAAACTTTGGACTCTGATTGAACAAGCACTTGTGTCTGTGTCAAACTCTGTCTCCAGATCTGCAAACTCTGTGTGTTCCGTCGACTAGACTCTTCAACCGTAGAATATTGTTTAGACAAGGGGACGTGAGAAGTTTACATTCTTACAGTTGGGGGCTCGTCTGCGAAAGAGGGGAGACTCTTCTCTCTTAGAACAAAGGAGAACAAAGGCCTGAGGCGCACTGACGATCGGTTCACAGACCTACATTAAAAGGGGTAAGTGTTTTCTATACAGTTCTTTATGACTTACAGAAATCTAACGCTTACCCTGTAGGATTCTTGTGTGTTTAAATTCATGTTAGTGGGAGTTGATTCTCCCATTGTTGTACCAATGAGGCTGGCAACAGTAATTAATAAAATAATTATTAACGAATATGAATAGGTTTCAATTCATGTTAGTGGGATTCGCTTCCCATTGTTGTACCAAAGAGGCTGGCAACAGTAATTAATAAATAATTATTAACGCACGAATATGAATGGTTAATGCAGTCTTGATCACACTGTAATTTGGGATCGAAGTGTTAGCTTTGAGGAGGCTTTGTTACTCACGAAAAATAAAAAGAAATAAGATCTGTTTAATAGTTATTCTGAAAGATAACATTCTTACAGTTAAAATTGAAAATATACTGCACTGTTACTGCATGATATATTGAGATATTGTTATCAGAAAAAGACGGTGAATTTAATATCCACCTCTGATCGCAATATACTGGTGAAACGGTTGGTCGAGGGTTTTTCTTTGTTTTGTCTGTACTGTACTGTTTTATCACCGCCGGGTTGAAGTGTAAGATGGGGAATTCTATTTCAAGGCCACTGCCGGTGAAGGAGTTTTTTTTATGAGTTTTATTATGTTTGAATCTTTACTCTTTATTATAGTTTGATTAACATACTGTGTGTGCCTTAATGAAAATGTTTAAGCAGAAGCTGTGAGGGGTTTTTCAGGAATGTGTGTGGGGGAGCAGTGATGGACTTAAAATTGTCCAGCGTGTCCAAAAATTGGACTTACAGACGTTCTTTGAATAAAGTTGAAGTTTATTAACCTGAAAATCAGCGCTGGGCTGTCTCACACACAACTAACTCAACAGAGAGTCCCGGAGAATCAACCCCGCCTAAACAGTGTTTTACATTTTTATATGTGTATGTGTGGGTGTATCTTCAAGCTTGCTTCAGTAGTTAGTGTCCAATCCCACGGCTCTTGAGACATCCACCGTTTAGTCTTTAGCCAATGGAGAGATGACCGCTTGGCGCTTGTGGACAACCGCACCCTTCTTCTTTGTTCTCTTAGCATCTGTAAAACACCACACTTCCCCCAACTAGTTCACCCAACACTTATCTAAACACAAGATCTGTGGTATGTGTTTGCATGCTCTGCTTGGCTCAGGCATAACAGTTAATCACTCCACCCATACCTGAGCTGGTTTACTCCTCTTTCTTTGCACTCTAATATTCTCCCTTATTCTTCCCTTCACAGTACCACAGTAATTATGACACTACAGCATGATTATATTAATAACAAATAACTTGTTTAAACATATGCAATTAAAACATGGTAATGAAAATAACACAACACTGTTAAAGACTTATAAAACCCTTCAGCAGCCTTGCGCGCAAAGATAAGGGGGTGGCTGAAAAGCAGGTAAAACTCAGGTTGGGGAAGGTCTATGGAATGTGTGTTGTGCTGTGTCATGTGATGTTTGCAGACAAAGGAGAACGAAGCTGATTGGATCAAGAGAGGGAGGCACCGCCTGAAGAAAGAAGATACACCCTCTCTCATACACACTATAAATATGTTGTTAGAATGACACACGTGGTTGCTTCTATGTAAGACGTTGTGTCGAGAACAACCCAGCGCGCTGATTCTGATCAATAAACTTCAAAATCTATTTGAGCTGCCTTTCTCCAATTTTTGAACACGCAGGACTTTAGAGTCCTTCAAATGGTGACCCCGACGTGATTGGAGAAAAAGGCGTTTAGGATTATTGTAACAATCGGTCATTGACCGAATTACGGACGGAACGATTTTGGGTTCAACATACGGTCGACCAAAATAAAAAGGTAAGCAGAAACCTGTTTAAACGAACTTCTGCATATTGGACACTCTAAATTTCATGTCTTGAATTCGATATGTATTCCGTTCCATTAAATAGATAGTGTTGATATCTGTTGATCAGAATAAAAAAAGTTAAGACGTTGGGTTAGAGTCCCAATGCAAATTAGAAGACTGTGGATGAAATGCCCACAGCTGACCGTAATATATAAGTGTGGCACATTAAATTAGAAGACTGTGGATGAAAGGCCCACAGCTGACCGTAAATTAAAAGTACGGCACATTAAAATAGAAGACTGTTGGTTAAAGGCCAACAGCAGTTAAGACCGCAGGTGTGATAAGACCATAGGTGTGATAAGACCATAGGTGTGATAAGACCGTGGGTGTGAGAACAGTTTTTTTTTTTTTATCCTACGGCAGATCAATTTAGGATGTGAGTCTGTAATATTTCGGAAATCCTATGGCATTCATTTTAGTATAATAATTTTGTGAAAATCCTATGGCATTCATTTTAGTATAATAATTTTGTGAAAATCCTATGGCATTCATTTTAGTTTAATAATTTTGTGAAAATCCTATGGCATTCATTTTAGTATAATAATTTTGTGAAAATCCTATGGCATTCATTTTAGTATAATAATTTTGTGAAAATCCTATGGCATTCATTTTAGTTTAATAATTTTGTGAAAATCCTATGGCATTCATTTTAGTATAATAATTTTGTGAAAATCCTATGGCATTCATTTTAGTATAATAATTTTGTGAAAATCCTATGGCATTCATTTTAGTTTAATAATTTTGTGAAAATCCTATGGCATTCATTTTAGTATAATAATTTTGTGAAAATCCTATGGCATTCATTTTAGTATAATAATTTTGTGAAAATCCTATGGCATTCATTTTAGTTTAATAATTTTGTGAAAATCCTATGGCATTCATTTTAGTATAATAATTTTGTGAAAATCCTATGGCATTCATTTTAGTATAATAATTTTGTGAAAATCCTAAGGCATTCATTTTAGTTTAATAATTTTGTGAAAATCCTATGGCATTCATTTTAGTATAATAATTTTGTGAAAATCCTGCGGGAGAGTATTTAAGGAGTATTGTAATTGTGACTTTGTAATTTTGTGAGTATCATTGTATTCTGTGGTAATTGTGTGTGTATTTGTGTATTAAGTATGTCTGAATTTGAAAGAGAGTGCGAGGAGTATGGGTGTACCCCTGTTACCACGCACTGGGGAAATGTAGTAGATATGTTAATGGCGCAATCAGAGCCAAAAAAAATCATAAGAAAGAGAAGAAAATTTGGGAGGAGAAATGGAGTCCGATATGTATTGAAAATGGTTGGGGAATCCCGAGAAAATGCTGATTAAGTTGGCACCAAAAGTTAGGGACATGGAGAAAAGAGCGCATGTAAGACTGAAAAGACATGTTGAAGAAGAAAAAAAAATATATAAAGTGGTTAGAAAAGAATACAAATAAAAATAAAGAAGTTAAAATGAAGGAAAACTATGGACATGCATTGCGCTTATGGCCACTGCTCTGAGTCCGGTTAAAAGAGAGGGGGGATCCTCGTTAAAAGCGAGGATCATCATATCAGGGCCGCTTCCTACTTACCGACGAGGGAATGAAAAGTTCAGTAGACTATTTACACTTAATAATTGGTTAATGTCATGGTGTATTGAACAAAAGCTGCTCTTTGTAAATAATTTTGATCTGTTCTGGGAGCGACCAAGGCTCTTCCGCCCCGACGGGCTGCACCCCAGCAGCATTGGAGCGGATATTCTGTCTGACAACATCTCAAAGACGCTACGCACCATTTGACTAGTAAGTACAAATTTTAACCATAGTCTGTGTTCTTCTCACCCAACTGTTAAGAATGTTACAGTTAAGAATGTTACTGCTTTCAAATGCATAGAGACTGTGTCTGTCCCTCGAATAATACAACCAAATATTAATTTATTTATAAGTCAGAGAAAAAATCTTATCATGATTAAACCAAAAGACAATATATTTAATGAGCAAAACCAACGCCTAAAGTTTGAGCTACTTAATATTAGATCACTAAATCCAAAGGCAGTTATTGTAAATGAAATGATCACAGACAACAGTTTTGATATACTTTGCCTTACTGAAACCTGGCTTAAGCCAAACGATTACTTCGGTCTAAATGAGTCTACTCCACCAAGCTACGGTTATATTCATGAGCCACGTCGGTTGATCGAGGTGGTGGTGTCGCAACAATCTTTAGAGACTGTCTTACCGTTACTCGGAGAACAATGCATACATTTAAATCATTTGAAATGCTTGCGTTGAACATAATAGTTCCAAACAAAAGTAAAAAATCATTGGTCTCTCTTACATTGGTTACTGTGTATAGACCTCCTGGGCCTTACACTAATTTTCTGATAGAGTTCGCAGACTTCTTATCGGATCTATTGGTTAACGTCGATAAAGTACTGATTGTTGGAGATTTTAATATCCACGTAGATATTGCTAATGATCCATTAGCTGTGGCGTTTAAAGAACTCCTAGACTCTTGTGGTGTAACACAATACATCAATAGACCTACTCATCGCCTTAATCATACCCTAGACTTGATTATATCTCACGGAGCCGATCTAACCAATATCGATATTATACCTCAAAGCGACGATGTTTCCGATCATCATCTTATAACATGTACACTGCGCACTGCAGAAATCAGTTGTATATCTCGTTATCGACTGGGTAGAACAATCACCTCAACTACTAAAGATAGTTTCGTAAAGAACTTGCCAGATCTGACTCCTCTAATAACCTTTCCAACTAATATAGAATCGCTCGATGACATGACCAGCAACATGGGCACCATTTTCTCTAATGCATTAGAAGCGGTCGCACCTATGAAGTCAAAAAGGATTAATGGAAAGATCATAGCACCATGGTATAATAACACCACTCGCGCCCTGAAAAGAGAAACGCGTAAACTGGAGCGAAAATGGAAACAAACCCAATTAGAGGTCTTTAAATTTGCATGGAAAGAAAGTGCAAGCTGTTACAAACAGGCACTAAAAGCAGCAAAAGCCGAGCACGTCCGTAACCTCATAGAAAATAACAAAAACAATCCAAGGTTTTTATTTAGTACAATTGCTAAACTAACAAATAAACAGACTTCACCTGACCTGGGTATTCCGCCGCACCTTGGTAGCAATGAAAGTTTTTTACTGAGAAGATCGAAATAATACGAGACAACATAGCTAAAACCAAACCTCCAAGTGTGTCGGAAGAATTAGTTTCAACCGTCACACAAAAAGAAAAGCTAGAGTGTTTTTCTCCTATAAATCGGGAAGATTTAATTAAAATTATTGCAACATCCAAACCGACAACATGCTTATTAGACCCCATTCCGACTACTTTATTAAAAGAGTTACTACCTGCTGTAATTGAGCCCATTTGTAACATAATCAACTCGTCAATTAATCTAGGACATGTCCCAGGACCTTTTAAACTGGCTGTAATTAAGCCTCTTATCAAAAAACCAAACTTAGACTCCAATGAACTTGGAAGCTATAGACCGATTTCAAATCTCCCGTACTTGTCTAAAATACTAGAAAAAGTAGTGTCAACTCAACTGTGTACCTTCCTACAAAATAAAGACATGAACGAAAAGTTTCAGTCTGGCTTTAGACCGCATCACAGCACTGAAACTGCGCTCGTTAGAATTACAAATGACCTCCTTATTGCTTCAGATAAAGGTAACATCTCACTCTTAGTCCTGCTTGACCTTAGTGCTGCTTTCGATACTGTAGACCATAAAATACTACTAGATCGTTTACACAATTATATCGGTATTCAGGGACAGGCACTGAAATGGTTCAGATCTTACTTAACAGACAGATATCAATACGTCCATTTAAATGGGAAATCGTCAAATCTTACGCAAGTAAATTATGGATTACCTCAGGGATCGGTTTTAGGACCCTTGCTTTTCTCCATATACATGCTGCCCCTCGGCAACATTATTAGAAAACATGGAATTAGCTTCCACTGTTATGCAGATGATACTCAGCTATATATCTCATCAAGACCAGATGATTCCTTTAAGCTATCCAAACTGGCAGAGTGCATCGAGGACATAAAACATTGGATGACTAGTAATTTGCTCCTTTTAAACTCTAGCAAAACAGAAATATTACTTATAGCACCAAAATCAAGTAAACAGAATATCTCCGATTACAGCCTGAAAATTGAAAGCTGCACTGTTACTCCAACAAATACAGTTAAAGACCTAGGCGTTATATTAGACGGCAACCTGTCATTCAAAAATCACATCTTAAATATCACAAAAACAGCCTTCTTCCACCTTAGAAATGTTGCCAAATTACGAAATAGTTTATGTGTTGCAGATGCAGAAAAGCTTATTCATGCATTTGTGACCTCACGGCTTGACTATTGTAATGCTCTACTTAGTGGTTGTCCTGTATCATCGATAAACAAACTACAGTTAGTTCAGAATGCAGCTGCCAGAGTTCTTGCCAGGTCAAGAAAATACGATCACATAACCCCAGTTTTAACATTGCTTCACTGGCTACCTATTAAGTATCGTATTGATTTTAAAATTCTTTTAATTACTTACAAAGCCCTGAACGGTTTAGCACCTACTTACTTAACCGAGCTTTTATCACGTTACAACCCATCACGCTCCCTAAGATCTCAAAACTTAGGACTTTTGACAACACCTAGAATAACAAAATCCACCAAAGGGGGACGAGCTTTCTCATACGTAGCACCTAAACTCTGGAATAGCCTTCCTGATACTATTCGAGGGTCAGACACACTCTCCCAATTTAAATCTAGATTAAGGACACATCTTTTCAGCCAAGCTTTCACTTAATGCATAGTTAATGAATCGCAGCTACGCTAATTATTCTCTTTATTCCCTTTCTGCCTCTGCCTCGGGATGACCATCCCGAGGTAGGAAGAAGTTCCACCATGCCCAGATGACCGACAGATGCCCATCCCAAATTTGAGATCACGCCAGCTACAGCTGCAGACTGACTGACCATCCCAGGTCCATCTAAGGCAATTCCACCACCAGCCAAGAGAAATATGACCATCGGACCATCCCAGCTCAGACCACTACATCCCCAACCAAGAGCAAAGACGGTCTACTTGTCTTATTAATGCTGAAGTTACAATATTTGGTATTAAATGCTAAACCAAAACCACATGTCAGCAGTCTGAGTACAGCTATGACACGTCAAAGGGGATCTGGCCCTCCCGGTTGAGCCCGGTTTCTCCCAAGGTTTTTTTCTCCATTAATCAATCATTGGAGTTTGGGTTCCTCGCCACAGCAGGGCAGTGTTGGCCTGCTCACCGGGAGACTGCATTCATTCATTTATTTATTTATAAACTAGATATTATTTATTAGAATGATCTTACTCCTTGTATAAATACCATGCACTGTGCTGTGTTTTAACTTTTCTGTTTTTACTGTTTGCCCCTGTAAAGCTGCTTTGAAACAATACACATTGTGAAAAGCGCTTTATAAATAAACTTGAATTGAATTGAATTGAATTGAGGGGGGAGAAAATCTGAACAAACAGCATACTACCCACCCCCAAAACTATATCAAGACTTGCAACTATAGACAAAACCACAACCGTATAACACAAAACTATAGCAAGTTATCATAAAATTAAACCAAGGAAACTTAGTAAAGAATTGCCTGACACAATGTTTGATATAAATGAAATAAGACAGCAATTACACCAACTGTAAAGATTAGTAAGTGAAACACCACAGCAGTTAACCCCCCAGAGAGAAGAACACATTCCACAAGGGGAGGGGAGAGAAGCGTGTGGAGAGTTAATAAATCACCACACACCCCCTGTTTCATTGCATTGCCAACAGAGTTTAGATAGTGCTGAAGGAACAATGGCAAAGTGGAGAGAATGAATCTCACTCTGAAACTACAATTGGCTAAAATCTGTGCACAGACAAAATTGACCTGGTTATCTGCACTCCCTATAGCATTAATGTCTGTACGTTCTTCTGTTAACAGGATTTCAGGCTTTACACCATTTAAATTGCTTACAGGTCGATCTTTTCCAGGACCAACCACACCGCTGAGACCAGACACCATCAAACCGTTGTCACATTGTGCCTATTTTGACAAACTAACTGCTCCTATCAAACACTTTTTTACAGCAGGTCACACCAGGACCTGAACCAGAACCTGTTCCATCACCCACTGATTCAGTGGGTGCGACTGAAGACCTTCCGCAGGAGTTGGAGCGAACCACGGTGGTCCACACCATTGCGTGTCACCTCCCGAACATCCCATTGTGTCCGCCTAGCAGGAAAAGGCGACAAATGGTATCATTTGTCTTCTTGTGTTGCTTGTGATCCCCGAGGCAGGTCTCTTGAACAAACGGCTGTGGACCTGAGATCTCAGGTCCAAGAGAGGGAGGGTGTTGGGAGCGCAGAAAAAGGAACATTACAGGTCATACACAAAAAAGGTGACATTTTTTCAAGCCCACAGAATGAACCAGTAGCACATTGTGTAAGTGAAGACTGTGCATATGGAGCAAGTATTGCAGTAACATTTAAGAGTAGATATGGCGTAGAAAAAGTGAGAAAACAAAACAAGAAACCAGGGGAATGTGCAGTTACTCACAAAGAAGATGGTAGAACAATTTTCCATTTAATCGCAAAAACAAAATGCACCGATCTCCCAACATATGAAAACTTTACAAACAGTTTAAAGCATATGAAAGACTGGTGTGTACAAAATAAAGTAAAAAGAGTTTCAGTACCAAGGTTGGAGTGTGGACTGGATAAACTAGACTTTCAGAGGGTAGAAAAATTTTTTTAAGCAAAGTATTTGCGAAAGAGGACATGGTGATAACAATATACTCATTATAATCAAGTTTATACCATTATCATTGGCCATTATTGTTGTTTACTTTAAATCATTTATTTTGAGTCATTTATTTTTATGATTTTTTTTTTAAAACGAATGTATTATAAAAAACTTAACCATGAGGCGGAAATAGAAAAAAATAAAACACAAGTGCTAAAAATCCAACTGGATTTAGCTAGAGCCAAGGGCCCAAAAAAGACCAAACAAATGCCCCAACACTCAACAATTGACCCAACTACCCCCTCAGTTATTCCCCCTTACTTTGGGTATGATCAGGGAGGGAACTACCAACTAACCCCTTCACCAATGGGTCCCTGGGGAGGTTATAGGGGACAGAGGGGAGGTAACATGGGGGGCAGGGGAAGAGGAAGTAGGGGTAGAGGGCGTCCGAGGGGTGCATGTTTTGGGTGTTGGGGCACTGATCATTGGAGAAATGAATGTCCCATGGCAGGGGATGGTCAGTTTACGGGGCCACCTCGAGGGGGATGGGGTCCTCAGCAGGGTGGACCCAGTGGTCGTGGCAGGGGACCACAAGCCTCACGATACCCGGGGCAACAACACCCGTCTCCACCCAGTTTTCAGGCGCCCATGCACCCAACATGGGGCCAGGGGGAAGACGCGGGGGATTGTCGAAGGGGCCCACAGAGACCCATCATGAGGGGAATGGCTAAGCCCCTCATGAACATAGTGGTTAACAACAGACCACTTACAGCTCTGGTAGATACCAGAGCAACATACTCCACTGTAACAAGAGGCACAATCACTGACAAAGACATAAGTGATAAAACAGTGGGAGTTATGGGCTTCTCTGGTGGGTTAGAACACTGGCCAATGACTAAAAAACTTACCACTAAGGTGGCGAATCAGAGCCTTTCACACTCATTTCTGTACTCATCTTGCCTCACAGGACCACGGTGCTACATAAATACAGATATACAACACGAAGTAAAACAGTATAAACCTAGACACAACTAACCTACTGTCAGCTTGACTATACATATGCTATATATAAAAGTGGTTACCTATACATAAACTAAAAAATAAATAAAATACAAACTGTACAACTGTGCAAATGACTTCAAATACTGTACATGTGCAAAAAGAGAGACATTCAAGCAGCTGGCTGGGGAACAGTGTAAGGTGATTTGTGGTGCATGAGCCAGTAAACATACAAACATTACAGTCATTACATTACAATCAGTCTTTTGTGGGATTATGGACACACAATGGTGTTTGAAAGTGTCTAGTGCTTGCAGAGGAGAGTGTGTTGCTACAGGTGGCTTGTGCAGGCCCGCTCACCTGAATTGCACAGAAATAAAAGTTAACAGTTTTTTTCCAGAGATGTGGTAAGGTGTATGTGGGGGGGGGTTGTTAGGGGTTTCAGAGAGGGGCGGTGTGATGTGAGTTCAGGGCTCTCACAGCCTGGGGGAAAAAGCTGTTGAGCAGTCTGGCGGAGCGGGCTCTGATACTCTGATACCGTCTACCTGAGGGTAGGAGCTGGAAGAGAGAGGGGAGGGGTGGATGGGGTCCTCCACGATACTTTTTGCTTTGATGGAGCATCGTGTAAGGAAAATATCCAGGATGGAGGGGAGAGGGGCACCAATGATTTTTGCAGCGGTGTTAACTGTCCGCTGGAGGGTCTTGGGGTCTGCTGCACAACAGTTTCCGTACCAGACAGTGATGCAGCTGGTCAGCACGCTCTCAATGGTACCCCTGTAGAAGGTGGTGAGGATGGGTGGAGGGAGGCTTGCTTTTTTCAGCCGGCGGAGAAAGTGTAGGCGCTGTTGTGCCTTCTTGGAGACAGACTTGGTGTTGGTAGTCCAGGTGAGGTCCTCTATGATGTGCACCCCCAGGAATTTAGTGCTGCTGACTCTCTCCACAGTCGAGGTGTCGATGGTCAGTGGGGGGTGGTCAACGGGGTTTCTCCTGAAGTCCATCACAACCTCCTTTGTCTTCTCCACATTGAGGGACAGGTTGTTTGCGCTACACCATTCAGCCAGCTGTGCCACTTCCTCTCTGTAGTGCGTTTCATCGTTGTTGCTGATGAGACCTACCACTGATGTGTCATCGGCAAACTTGATGATGTGGTTGGATCTGAACTTGGCAGTGCAGTCGTGGGTCAGCAGCGTGAAGAGCAGCGGGCTGAGCACACAGCCCTGTGGGGCACCTGTGCTCAGTGTGGTAGTGCTCGAGGTGTTGTGGCCGACACGGACTGACTGAGGTCTTCCGGTTAAAAAGTCCAGGATCCAATTGCAAAGGGAATTGTTGAGGCCCAGCAGGCTTAATTTATTGATGAGCTGTTGTGGGATTATTGTGTTGAATGCTGAGCTGAAGTCGATGAACAGCATTCTGACATATGAGTCTTTATTTTCTAGGTGGGTAAGAGCCAGGTGGAGGGTGAAGGAAATTGCATCATCCGTAGAGCGGTTTGGGCGGTATGCAAACTGGAGCGGGTCGAGTGTGTTGGGGATGCTGTTTTTGATGTTGTGCATGACTAGCCTCTCAAAGCA
This sequence comes from Triplophysa bombifrons, assembly GCA_029783895.1. NCBI lineage: Eukaryota > Metazoa > Chordata > Actinopteri > Cypriniformes > Nemacheilidae > Triplophysa > Triplophysa bombifrons. The sequence continues at coordinate 1,076,515 of JAPMJR010000026.1, read as the reverse complement.
CTTCATTATGATTGGAGTCAGTGCTATGGGACGGTAGTCATTTTGACAGGACACAGGTGATTTTTTTGGTACCGGTATGATTGTCGTGGATTTGAGATGTGGGGATGACTGCTTGGCTCAGCGAGGTGTTGAAGATATCTGTTAGGACATCTGTCAGCTGTTCAGCACAGTCTTTCAGTACGCGGCCAGGTATATTGTCAGGACCCGCAGCCTTGCGTGGGTTAATCCTAGATAGGATTAACCCACGTAAGGTCTTCCTTACGTCGGCTGGAGACAGACAGAGTGCCTGGTCGTTGGGAGGTGTGGGCAGTTTTTGTGCAGATGAATAACAATGTTCATTACAATGTTATGAGATTAGCCAATCTGTCCAGGGATGCAGTAGAGGGACTATCTGAACAATTAGCGCCCACCTCATTAATGGCCGTACAAAATAGATTAGCATTGGACTTGCTCTTAGCGGAAAAAGGTGGAGTCTGTCATATGTTTATAACATAGTTTCAGATGGTTCAGTCACCAAGGCATTAGAGGGTTTGCGAACGTTATCAGCTGAAATGAAGGAACATTCTGGAGTGGACAATCTGATAGGGGACTGGTTAGATAAAGCATTGGGTAAATGGAAAGCACTAATAATGTCTATAGTGGTGTCTATTGCTGTGTTTGTAGGAATTTTGGTCACCTGTGGATGTTGCTGTATTCCATGTATAGATCATTATGTAACCGTTTAATAGTGGCTGCAATAGAAAAGAAAGATCTCACCCCACCCCCCTTACAGTATGCCACTTTTGTCTGACAACCAATTTACTGATGATGATGGTGATGACAATGATGAAGATGAAGTTATGTGACCTCTTTCAGAGGTCAAGAGAGGGATTGAAGGAGTTTTTTAATGAGTTTTATTATGTTTGAATCTATACTCTTTATTATAGTTTGATTAACATACTGTGTGTGCCTTAATGAAAATGTTTAAGTTTTTTTCAGGAATGCGTGTGGGGGAGCAGCCTTGCGCGCAAAGATAGGGGGTGGCTGAAAAGCAGGTAAAACTCAGGTTGGGGGAGGTCTATGGAATGTGTGTTGTGCTGTGTCATGTGATGTTTGCAGACAAAGGAGAACGAAGCTGATTGGATCAAGAGAGGGAGGCACCGCCTGAAGAAAGAAGATACACCCTCTCTCATACACACTATAAATATGTTGTTAGAATGACACACGTGGTTGCTTCTATGTAAGACGTTGTGTCGAGAACAACCCAGCGCGCTGATTCTGATCAATAAACTTCAACATCTATTTGAGCTGCCTTTCTCCAATTTTTGAACACGCAGAACTATTAGAGTCCTTCACCGGGCGAAACGCCAGTCGCATTTATGTACAGAAATAATCAGGGATTTTATATAGATCCATATGTTAGCAATCGCGCAAGATGGTCGGAGGGAATAAAACCGAAAATTGATATGCCCTATCTGAGGGAAGGGTCATTTTCTGATGAGTGTATGTTACTGGCACGGGGTATGTCAACTGGAGGTTGGGGAGACCCAACATGGGATTATCCATACATGAATAAAGCCTATGCAGTATGGAAAGACATGAAAAAGGTTTGGGACCAGGGTCCAGAAAAAACAAAAATGATTGCGTATGCAAATCAAAACCGGTGGCCATTAGAAAAGCCGCCGGGATACACTGCCCCTTGCCAGACACAGACTTCTCCCTCTGCACCATCACTGTCGATAAAACCGGAAAAGTTAATTGATAAACCTAATGTAACTACAAACCCTCAAAATTCAATGGTTTGGGTGAGAGCTGTAAACACGCTAAATGAGAGAGCGCTAAGAATGTCTGATATGGAGGCGATCTGTAAAAGCTTGCCTTCTCCACAGGAAGCAGGTAAAATGTGTCCATTTTGCAAACCCACAGGCGTTGTTTGGGAAACTTTTACAGATATTGAAATATTTTTTAGACAGATAAGAGTGTTTCTTGATAAATGTCTAGGGAGTCAACAGGTCTTATCTTTTGAAACAGGCAGCAAGAGAGACTCAGCTGCTCAATTTTTGTGCGTTTTAAGAAAGCGTGGACTGAAGACTCCAAATTGCCAATAAATAATGACATAAAGCCTCTGTTTTTTTAGCACTCCGTTAAATAACATGAATCATAAGCAAGCGCAATTGATCAGAATAACGACTTCAAACTTGCATGATATGACTTTAGAGAACGCCATGTTTATAGGCTATCCAGGAAAAAGGAACATTGAACAAACTTCTGTAAATCCGCAATTGCCGCATCCTAGCCAAAGGAAGAAGTCAGAAATAATCTGCTTTCATTGCGGAAGGAGGAGCCATTACAAACGAGAGTGCAAACAGTTGCGCAAGCCGACTTCTGGTGAGACGCACACACAACAGCACACAACACAAAGCAAACATGAGAACACGGGTGCTCCATTAAATCTTTTAGGTCGTGATATGATGCATAAATTAGGCATGGACATTAAGTTTATTGATAACAAGGTTGTTTTATCCTTTCTGTCTAGTTTACAGGCATCCGTCGATCCTCTGCCTACAAGTGGACTGATAAGCGGCTCAAGGGTAACTGCCTCCGGTAGCAGCATGCCTACAGGGGTGGACACCATGATTAACCCTTTGTTATGGTCTCAGTTCAGGGATGAAACTGGTTTCATTGACATGGAACCTTACAGGGCTAATCTTAAAACAAACAAACCTGTCTACATTAAACAATACCCTTTGTCTAAAGATAAGGAACAAGGCATTCAACATTTGATTGAAAATTTTGTCAAACGAGGTGTCCTCGAACAAACACACTCACCATATAACACACCAATTAATCCTGTTTTGAAAGCTGATCGGAAAACTTGGAGATTAACTCAAGATTTAAGAGCAGTTAACCAGTTAATCATACCACTCGCACCGATTGTGCCTGATGTTTTGACTGTTATGAATTCAGTGCCACATTCGCACAAGTATTTCACAGTAATTGATTTGTGTGCAGCCTTTTTCTCTGTACCTGTACACCCAGATACTCAGCCTTTGTTAGCATTTACATTTAAGGGGCAGCAATATTCGTGGAAATGCCTTGCTCAGGGCTATGTAGACTCACCCGCTGTCTTTTCTGCAGCAGTGCACAGAACTTTGGCCAAAATGAGTGATTTGCCTTCAACAGTGTGTGTGCGCTTCAGTTTGCAGATGACACACTCGTGTTGCGGGAGACGGAGGAGGACTGTGAAAAAGCATCTATAATTGTTTGCAATGTACTTGCTGAAACAGGTTTTAAAGCCTCGAAAGAAAAACTGCAATGGGTTAAATCTAAGGTAACCTATTTAGGACACGTGCTCAGAGCAATATCCACAGACAGGGTCCAGCTGATCAGAAAGGTTAAGTCACCACGAACAGTGCAGCAGCTACAAAGCTTTCTGGGACTTATTAACTATTGTAGACAGTGGATACCTGACTGTGCGATTCACGATAGGCACCTGAGGGGTCTGATAGATCACAAAGCTCCGCCAAACACAGCATTGGAGTGGACTGCGGAAGCTGATGAACATTTCAATGCTTGGAAAGCAGCCATCTCGACAGCACCAGAATTGGGCCTGCCGGACTAAACAAAACCTTTTCACTTGCATGTTAGGGAGACGGTGGGTGCAGCTCTAGGTGTCCTATTGCAAATTCATGGCTCAACATATAGGCCAGTTGCATATCTGTCTAAGAATTTAGATAGCATAGTCACTGGTATGCCAGCATGTCTTCGTGCTGTGGCTGCAGCTGCTCTGATTGTACAGATAGCTGAGAAAACTGTGATGTCACACCCTTTAATATTATATGCATCCCATCAGGTTGGGGTAATCTTACACAACATGCAAACACAACACATGACAGCGCGACGACGCTCAGGTTACGAGGCTACTCTGCTGGCAACGAAAAATCTTAGCATTCAAACAACAGCAAACATTAATCCTGCTTTGCTGGGTATTTTGGGTATGGTATACATGGCAGATTTTACTGTTGAACATGATTGCATCGTTGAACTGACCACCTCTTACTCTTCTAGGTTCGATCTGTTGGATACGCCCCTAGAGGGGGGAGAACACATTTATGTTGATGGATCTTGTTCAAAGCCCTCTGATGGTGTCTACCTCTGTGGCTATGCTGTGGTTTCCGAGTCAGGAGAGGTAAAAGAAGCTTTTGCTCTAGACTACAATTCGGCTCAAGCAGCAGAGTTGATAGCATTGATACGGGCCTGTGAGCTGATGACAGGAAAGAGAGTAACAATTTTTACTGACTCTAAGTATGCGTGGAGTGTTCTTCACCATTATGCCAGAATGTGGGAAACGAGAAGTTTTAAAACTGCTGATGGAAAGCCAATAGCACATGCAAATCTGATAGGACAGTTAACTGAAGCAGTTCAGCTTCCGCTCGAAGTGGTCATAGTAAAGGTCAAGGCTCACGCTTCGGGGGAGGATGAACAGACTATAGGCAACAGAAGGGCTGATGAAGCCGCAAAGGCAGCAGCCCAAGCTCAGATTAAATCACCATTGTGGAGAACGCAAGAGCTTAAAGCAGACATGCTAGTAAATGATGAGGGTGACTGCAATATGCCAAAACAAATGTCTTTAATTGTACAAATGACTCTGAATATGCGAGAAGGAAGACCATCAACATCCGTAATGCGAGACTATAACTGTTCGTATACAGGAGAACCTTTTCAAGGTCCTGCATTTTATGTAAATGCTCGTCCCGCAGAATTATGTGTGTGTTCCAAATCAGGCAGGCATGTAGTAGGAATGTCCGATTGTAGAAATGAAATTACTTTGTCTCAATCAAATAACGGACGTCATAATTGCACCATACAATATCTCAATAAAACTACTGAGGGATTTGAATATCCATTTTCACACTTAGATAATTCACCAGGAATGATGTGGGTTTGTGGTGAAACTGCATATTACCATTTAGATGCAGGGGAATGGAAAGGTTGTTGTTATGCTGCTATTTTGTCCACAGGAACTAGCATAATGGAAAAGACAAATCTGGCCACATCTTTGAATAGACAAAAAAGGGAAATAAAGCTGCCTAATTATTATGCAGGCCACAAGATTAGTGATCCATGGACTACTCCTTGGGAAAACGTGGGGTGGTCCCTAGCAGGTTTGTTTACAGGAATCGGTACTACTGTTGCTCTGAACAAAATTAATGGTCTGGCATGGCAAGTTCTTTCTTTGGAAAATGACACAGCACAAGCTTTAAACTTAATCTCTAACGAATTAAAGAAAATGAGAGTTGCCGTCGTGCAACATAGACTTGCTTTGGATATATTAACAGCAGAGAAAGGAGGAGTGTGCAAAATGCTAGGAGTATCTTGTTGTTTTTCAATTCCAGATTATGCAGACAATGTCACCGACGTTGTGAAGCACATGAGAGAATCAGTTCGTGAACCCACACCGGTAGATGCAACATGGTTTCAATGGTTGGACAGCCTATCCGGGGGATGGGGACATTGGAGAACCGGTACAGTAATTCCAGTTGTGGTGACCATCTTAGTCTTGTTACTATTTTTGCCATGCATGTTGCAGTGTGTGGTCGGATGTGTTAAAAGATCTGTTACTTCCTTTACAACCAAAGGAACCGATCGAATGATGTTAGCAAAAAGAACGACTGATGTCAACCAGGCTATGCTGATTAGACGCACATCTGAAGGTTATCGTCCGAAAGATCAGAATCAAACTTGGGGATCCATATTTGATCGTAACAGCGATACGGACGAGGATGATAATGATTATGTTCACACATATGAGTTAGAACCAGAACCAATACTGGTGATAGAAGAACCGAGAAATGTTGATGAACGTGACAATGTAATGGAAGGAGATAATGGGCTTGACGATTCAGTGATTGAGATTGGCACGGTAGATGATGAAGAGTAGATATAATTATTTTTATGTTTTCGTTTTTATTGAGGGTGATTGGTGTTGTTATGTTTTTATTACAAATCGGTCTGATTGATCTTCTACCTCAAACAACAGCTTGCAAACCAGAAAACCACACAAAAATACGCAAATGCAATTATCCTTTTATTAAAGACTTTGTATTAACCTTTTGTACTACTCTATATATTTGTTCTTTAAAGGGACACAGGACTGCTTGTAAGACCGTTGGTCTGAAAGTGGCCATTGTGAGAATCTGGATTTTGTCCTGTCCTCCACAAATACTGCATCTGTGTTTATTCCAATATTCATCACATGTATTCATTCGTTTATCTTATTATTCTCTATTATTATCTTCTATTCATAATATTTGCTCCTTACTGTCTTGTTGTTTAAACTCGTTGAAAGTTGTATCATGTCTTATGCTGTCTTATGTTGATATAAGAATCTGTTGTTCTACATCTCAAGGTTCCTAATAATGTCAAGGGACAATTGTTTTGTTATTGTAATATTAAATATGTAATCATATCTGATTGTTCAGGAGGAATAAGACTAAACAGAAAGTCTGGTGATTTTCCACTGTTTTGGTGGTTTTATATGACGCCTCCTGATGCAAGCTTATAAGTAGTAGTCCTTAATACAATAAACTTTGGACTCTGATTGAACAAGCACTTGTGTCTGTGTCAAACTCTGTCTCCAGGCCTGAAACTCTGTGTGTTCCGTCGACTAGACTCTTCAACCGTAGAATTTTGTTTAGACAAGGGGACGTGAGAAGTTTACATTCTTACAAGGACCCTTGCTTTTCTCAATATACATGCTGCCCCTTGGCAACATTATTAGAAAACATGGAATTAGCTTCCACTGTTATGCAGATGTTATGCAAGGTTCTACCGTATATGCATATATGCGACCGTATATACGACCTCGGGCCATACTTATACCCACCATATGCAAATCAGGTGTAGATGGGCAAATGGCACGTAGTGTAACCACGTTCATTTCAAGTTTATTTCTGTGGCATCTTCGGAAAAAAACAAACGAAATCATAATGATAACAATCAAAATAAGATTAAAATTATGTAAAAATAAGTAAACGTCATGAAAACGGCAAATGTGTTAAATAAGTGCACGGTATATATAGTAGTGTATTTCATGGAAACTATGAATTTGATCACAGTAAAATACGGATAGTTAATGATGACTAACTATACCTATTTTATACACCTTTATCGGATTCAGCAGACCTAATAATATCGACAAACTAGAATCACTCGTCCACCAAGTGATCAGCAGATTGTATATCAAATCTAAGAAATATTACTTTCCTGGCCTTGGAAACATAACACCCTTACTATAATACAGTAACGCTTCCAGAAATTATAACGAAATCAAGCGGTTTAAGTGACGTTAACAAGTGATAAAGAGACACAGCAACAATTCGATTGTAGATAACAAATGCGGGTTTATTGACTATACTAAAAAGAGAAAATAACAACCAACTAGATATAACACGTTAAGACAAACGTAACATGAAACATAAAACAGTAAAGAAAAGTACGAGGTTTACAAACAAAAGAGTGGCAGGATTACAAACGGCAATTCACATCTGCATGAACCATCAAAGACAATCTCCTTGAAAAAGGGGTTACGCTTAAACACAGCTGTTTAGAATAATTTCTAATACTTGCATTGGGTTCCTTTGAGTGTGCCTGGATAAGGTCTTGTGCCCGTGGAAGGTTCCAAAGTCTTGATGGTTTCAAACCGTCGGGTTCTCTCTTGTAGCCGGATTGGCTGATGAAGTCAGAAGTGAACTTTCCCAAATTAATTCTGCCGAAGAAAATCTGTCTCCGAAGAGAGAGACAGGTCTCAGGAGGTGGTTCGAACGGGAAGTCGCGAACAGGGAAGAGCTGAGCGTCGTTTGCTCCGTTCACGGGTGTTTTAAAGCCTGGGGTTCCACGTCCCTCCAAAGTGAGTTATCCAATGTGATGAGCTGATTTTGGAGTGAAGTTGTTGGACTAAAAAGTGTCCTGCATGTTCAAAAATTGAAGGTAGGCAATCTCTAACAAGTATTGAAGTTTATTGACCAGAAAAGTACAGCGCTGGGTTGTCTCAGACACAGTGTCTCACAAAGAACAACCACGTGTGTCATTCTAACAACATATTTATAGTGTGTATGAGAGAGGGTGTATCTTCTTTCTTCAGGCGGTGCCTCCCTCTCTTGATCCAATCAGCTTCGTTCTCCTTTGTCTGCAAACATCACATGACACAGCACAACACACATTCCATAGACCTCCCCCAACCTGAGTTTTACCTGCTTTTCAGCCACCCCCTTATCTTTGCGCGCAAGGCTGCTCCCCCACACACATTCCTGAAAAAACCCCTCACAGCTTCTGCTTAAACATTTTCATTAAGGCACACACATTATGTTAATCAAACTATAATAAAGAGTAAAGATTCAAACATAATAAAACTTATTAACAAACTCCTTCAAAGTCAAATTCCTTTGTTTCGCCTATTAGCTCATTTGCATTTAGGATTACTTAGAAGTTTGGCGCTGTAGAAATCTTTAGAATGACATAACATAGATATGGTATCACACACATTATTGTGCCATTCCTCATCTTTCCAGGAATGACGAGAGAAACATTTAGATATAAAACATGCCAGGATTATAAGTACATTGACATGAAGTTCGTACAAGAATGGAAATATAAGCAGAATACAACTAACACACATGCTTTTAAGGTTATAGGCGAGGCCGAATAACATGGGGACAAAGATACAATGTGGAGGTGTAGGTTTAAACCCGTTTTAAACTATTCTTTTGTGGTTAACAAGAGGGATGCTTTCAAGACTTGACTGACCATTTGCCCTTATTCCTGTTTAACACATCTGGTGTCCATGTTTAGTGACACCGAGCCCATCCTCCCTGTTAGAATTTCTTTGAAGTCCACGAGTGTTTGTTGGGATTTATCCTGGTCAATTGATGGATGTGTTACAAGAGGACAGTTGGATCAGACTTGCTGGCGCCGATTAGAGTTCCACTGAGAGGTCATGGTCTTAACGACCCTCAATGGTCCTCTTTATTTCAAAACCCAAATCTGCTGACGCCGATTAGACCCCTATTGAGAAGTCAGGGTCTTTTACGATGCCCCAAATGGTCCTCTTTGTTTCAACACCCGGATCTCTAATCACTGGTGCGACCCCTATTGAGAGGTCAGGATATTTTACGATGTTCCAAATGGTCACCTTTGATCTGGATAAGATCCTATAATATGCATGGCATTTTTTGTTGCAAATCTTCCATTTGTCACGGGAGGAAAAACTTGAGGATCCAGTTTTTTGCAGTGACAAGTGTGAAAATAAGTGAACGGACTAGTGGTAGTTTTCCAGCTATATGATTGTCTGCTGACCCGAGCACTGCTTGAACAGAATGAAATCTGCCTCTAATACGTCCTAACCCGCAAGGATGACGGACAGACACAGCAAACTTGGACAGTAGGTGTATTGGAAGACACAAGAATCAACCATCTGATACAACACAATAAACGAGAGTCAGAAATATGCTTATGTCGTATTATTGCTGAGCCTGTAAATGCGTACTAGGTGCAGCTAGGGAAAGCTATCGTGGCAAAGCTAACCAGACAGACCTGCAGGAGTGAACACAAAAACCCGACAACCGTGAATTGCAAATTTGTCTAAATTCAGATTTTTTTTTGCATCAGGTTTTCATAAATCTTCTACATATTAAAATGTAATAAATCTAGAATTTAACTTTCAGGATCAAGAGCATAGTTTACAATTAGTAATATACGTTCAGTGAATCGAATGACGGTGATTTTAATAATCACCAACAAACTCCATTGGCTTATATTCTCATGCATTGTGTGAATGCATTTATGGCAATTACAACACGCCAAAAAGTTTCACACCGAGTCAAGGGATAAAAGCCCAACTCAGGTAAACAAGCTGTGTTTTTGTTAGCTGGGACCACTAATAAAACATAAAAAAACTGGACATACGTAATTAAAACATTTTCAAGAAACAACTTTTGTCAGCTGGAATTAACTTTTTTTTAACAGTGTAGACTTATCGTTTTTTATCCAGTATACCCAATATTTGTTTAAAATTGTAATTTTTATGTGCAAATTACAGTTAATCATTTTGAATGGGTTAAAGTTGAATAATTCTAACCATTTTAATTTGGTGAATTTAATGAATGATATTGCTTGTAATCTGTTGCCACGGCTTTATGGAGTTGATTCGGAAAGTTTGGGTATGGTTTACTTTGCTACCTAATAGATTGAAGTAAACTAAATCTCAAGAATAATTTTTACAGTATATTGGCACGCAAGCTTTACTATTGAGTCTAACGCAGTTTCGTTTCCATTGTGTGGGTCCGGTGAGTCACGCTGAGTCACGTGTTAATAGTTGCGTTAATTCGCGTGTTATTGGGAGATTTTGGAAGGCGTGTCCTGCTGAATTAAAATGCTAGACTAAACGGGTATATAAATAAGAGTAACCACCGCGTGCAGCCCTCATCGCGTGAAGACCGAAGAGAGTAAAGACCATGGACTCTATCTGTGCGAGTAAAGACCATCGACTCTACCTGTGCGACTCTACCTGTGCGACTCCACCGAGCAAGGACACCGACAAGGCACTTGAGTATTACTGTTTTGCACTTATACTATTGCACCTTATTTATTCTCTTTTCTATATTTGTCTTGTACATCCCTTCATTTTTCACTATGTGTTTTCAAATCCACACTGTCATTACAACTCGTAAATCACCGGTAACACGCAGAAGCCCACGCATAGCTAATGCTAACAATCTGCGCACTCTTTCAGGATCCAAAACTACCTCCATTACCTTTCCTATTGGTTTATGGAACTGCCAATCTGCTGTAAACAAGGCAGATTTCATCACAGCTATTGCAAAACATTCTGGTCTTTCTCTTTGAGCACTTACTGAAACCTGGATCAAACCCGAGGACACTGCCACACCGGCTGCCCTCTCCAATAATTACACTTTCTCCCACAGCCCACGCATATCAGGGAGGGGTGGAGGAACCGGACTACTTATTCCTAATGACTGTGTTATTGGAAATTCACACAGCTGGCACCCTCTTGCAACAACACCGCCTTTGAATCTCATGCTGTTACTGTCATCCACCCTGTTAAAACGCATGTTGTAGTTATCTATCGTCCCCCAGGGCACCTTGGACTTTTCTTGGAGGAGTTGGGTGTGCTTCTGTCATCTTTTCCCGAGGACGATACTCCTCTGGTGGTACTTGGAGACTTCAACATCCACCTGGAAAAACCACAGGCTGCTGACTTCAACAACCTGACTGCGTCGTTTGACCTTAAGCGGGTCCAAACTTCAGCGACTCATAAATCTGGTAATCAACTCAATCTTATCTACACACGCCATTGTTTCACCCATCACTCCCAGGTCACCCCGCTGCACAAGTCAGATCATTTCCTCATCACTCTTGATCTCGACTTAACTTCTCCAGACACTACACATGCTTCCTCACTGGTCACATTCCGACAAAACCTACGAACAATCTCTCCCTCCCGCTTGTCCTCTGCAGTCTCTGCCACTCTCCCACCCCCTAAACAGTTCTCTCTCCTTGATGCTAACACCGCCACCCACACCCTTTGCTCCTCACTAACCTCCTGCTTGGACATCTTATGCCCTCTTCGATCTAGGCCATCTCGTGCATCTCCTTCTGCCCCCTGGTTATCTGATGTTCTCCGTGAACATCGCGCCTCTCTCAGGTCTGCTAAGAGAAAGTGGCGCAAATCAAAAGAACCTACCGACCTCTCTCTTTATCAGTCTATACTCTCTTCCTTCTCTGCGGATGTCTCCTCTGCGAAAACCCAGTACTACCACGCTAAAATTAATAACTCTCCTGACCCTCGTACTCTCTTTAAAACCTTTTCTGCTCTTCTTTGCCCGCCTACCCCCTCACCTCCATCGGACTTAACAGCTGACAAATTTGCGTCGTTCTTTGTACAGAAAACGACAACCATCAGAAATCAATTCTCTGCGCCACCACCTCTTGACCACGCCCAATCCCCAGACACATGCTTGCTCCCCTCGTTCTCTCTCGTATCTGAAGAGGACGTTTCCGAGGTCATTTCTTCTAACCACCCGACTACCTGCCCCCTAGATCCCATCCCCACTCATCTCCTCCAGGCCATTTCCCCATCGGTTGTTCCCTCTCTGACCCACATTATCAAATCATCTCTCACCACTGGTACATTTCCTACACTCTTCAAAGAGGCCTGTATTACCCCACTACTAAAAAAAACTACTCTTAATCCTGCACTGTTAGAAAACTACAGACCGGTATCCCTCCTCCCCTTCGTTGCGAAAACTCTAGAACGGGTTGTATGTAACCAGCTCTCATCCTTTCTCGTCCAGAACAACCTACTAGACAGCAACCAGTCTGGTTTCAAGAGCCGTCATTCCACTGAGACTGCGCTGCTCTGTCATTGAAGACCTGAGACTGGAAAGAGCTTCCTCTAACTCATCTGTTCTCATCCTACTGGATCGATCTGGCGCCTTTGACACCATTAACCATCACATTCTCCTGTCCACCCTCAAGACTATGGGGGTCTCCGGAATAGTGCTACAATGGTTCAGGTCTTACCTCTCGGGTAGGTCCTTTAGAGTATCTTGGAGAGGTGAGGTGTCTGATTCCCAACATCTCGACACAGGTCTGCCTCAGGGTTCAGTGCTTGGTCCGTTGCTATTCTCTGTATACATGTCATCCCTAGGCTCTATCATCCGGAAACATGGCTTTTTCTATCACTGCTATGCGGATGATACACAACTCTACCTTTCTTTTCGCCCAGAAGATCCGACGGTTCCTGCATGCATCTCAGCTTGCCTAACCGACATCTCGCTCTGGATGAATGACCATCACCTGCAGCTGAACCTTTTAAAAACAGAACTGCTTGCAATCCCGGCCGATACAAAGACTCATCACAGCCTCTCCATTCAACTGGGCTCATCAACCATCACATCTTCCAGAAAGGCAAGAAACCTGGGAGTGGTGATCGATGATCAGCCCAACATCACAGATCAAGTTGCCAGCACCGCCCGGTCCTGTAGATTCATTCTCTACAATATTAGGAAAATTAGACCCTTCCTATCAGAGCATGCTACGCAAGTCCTAGTACAGGTTCTGGTCCTGTCCAGACTGGACTACTGCAATGCACTACTGGGTGGACTTCCAGCTTGCACAACCAAACCTCTACAGATGATCCAGAATGCTGCGGCAAGTGTTATCTTTAATGAACCGAAGAGAGCACATGTCACTCCTCTATTCATTAAGCTACATTGGCTCCCTATAGTTGCTCGCATCAAATTCAAGACTCTGCTCCTGGCCTACAAGACCACCACTGGTTCGGCACCACCTTATCTTCACTTGCTACTCCAGACATATGTACCCGCCAGATGCCTACGCTCTGCAAACGAACGGCGTCTTGTGATGCCATCCCAAAAGGTAAAAAATATCTCTCGCGCACCTTCTCCGGATCTGTTCCACCTATGTGGAATGATCTACCTGCTGCTAAAAGATCTGCAGATTCTGAAGCCATCTTTAAGAAAATTCTGAAAACGCATCTCTTCCGTCAACATCTGACTGATCTGTTCTGACTCTATTTTCTTCTCTCCTAAAAAATAAAAAATATGAATGAATGGTTCTGTATACTGTGTTAGGTTATATGAGATCAGTCTTCTTTTTTGATTGCAGTTATGCTGTTGTTGTACTTATGCTGTCCCAATTGCTTCCATTGCCTACCCCACCTGTAAGTCGCTTTGGATAAAAGCGTCTGCTAAATGACTAAATGTAAATGTAAATGTACTAACTTTAATGGAAATCTTAAAAAAGAAAAAATTCAAAATCACATTTTTACCAGATTTCTGCAGCTCATTCAGACTTTAAGGTGAAATAGCATAAGCAATATTACAAGGAAAACAAAACCTTTATGAGGCCTCGCCCTCTAGTCAAAACATCTAGGAACTTCAAAACAATTTCTTAAACACAAAACAACGCTGTTATCGGAGAAGACTCCTCAAACAGTAGGCTAAAACATCTCAAGACATATGCAGAGAGGTTCGATTGACAAAACGTTTAAATTGACATCAAGAAAAACAAACTCAGAACTTACAGAAACATTCAGCAAAACATGTTTAAAAAAAGCATTCAAAGCCCCACAAAGAAAAATGTTCGGAAACGGAATCGTGTCTTGAAGAATGCAGTACCTCCCTCAACGTCTCTTCACAGAGAGTGAGCGGCACTTCCAGCTCCTGAAGCGGCAGGTGGCTCTGAAACTTCTAGCATTTCCATAAGGGATCCAACAGGACTGCTAGAAGCACCCTCCGAAGGGCCAGGTGCCTCAACAGCTCGATGCATGGACCGTAGGAATCCGTCAGAGTTTACGGTCTGGTCATGGCCGGGTGACAGCAAAAGGTGATCTTCTATTGCCTCCGCGTCATTTAGCAAACTGCCCAGCCCGGCCCTTCACAAGTATGTGGACAGCGCAGAGCTGATGAGTACCACCGTGTCTGGGCCGTTGTCCATCCCGACCATGGCCTTTCCAGAAAACGACTGGACGAATGCCAGCGATGACTGCTTTAGTCTGCAGCCCTTGCACCGGTGCAACACAGACTACGAACCCAGTCTGTCTGGCGCGGCAACTGGGACACCGGCGTTGAATTGTAATTTCAATGCCTTTGACTATGGCACTCAAAGCACGTTGACTTGGACTCCTAGCTTTCTTCGCCCTTTTCTTCAGCCGCCTTTAAGTCGTCGATCTGCTCAATCGTGCTGGACGGGCCCGTACTCAGGTATATGCACCCGCCTCTGTCCCGGGTACACAGAGTCTTAAATGCATACGATTCCGTGGCCTCTGTAGTGTTTGTTAAAGGGTCCCACAGAGTCACCTTCATGTCGCCCCCGTCGTTTATGCAAATTTCTTTCAGCTCGCAATCTGAGCCGTTGATGGGCACCAACTTACTGATGGAACCCTCAAGCTTAACTCTCCTGACAACTTCTTCCACCTGTGAAAAATAAAAACACAAACTATGAGACAATCTATTTCAGGCACTGAATGTACAGAAACCTTTTTAACATTTTAAAATTCTCATCTGCTGTTTCGGTCCGAGGGCTTTCACCTCGGCTACAGTCACTTTCTTGGAGATCGGCGGCGCACAAGTGAGAAACAACAGGCTCGTCACTTCCAGGCTGGTAGCACGAGAGCACAAGAGGTCGTATCCGTTCGGATCCGAAAAGCCTGCGGAACCAAAAGTCTTTGGTGACGCCCTTGGGGTGAGCGCAATAAAAGGAACCACTTAAGCTGCCCTTGATGTTCCGCATTCTCAGGCCGTTGCCGTTCTTGGCCGCTCGCGTGAACGTAGCTTGTTTTTCTATGCAGATAATCACAACCTTGTGGTACTCGTGCCTGGAAGACTGAATGACTGTGTTGAAATACGGGTCACCATTGCCTTCTGGGAGTTCTCATCCACTTTTTGAATCTTTGCAGGGCTTGCCATCTTTCTTCTGGCAAACTCATGATAAGTTCTAGTCTTCCCGGAAAATGTGTTCTTATGGTCAATGGTGGGGAACACGCCTCGGACTCTTTTTTTATACCCCGCTTCTGCCGATTAAACAGGACACAAAAAGAATTAAACAATAACCATGAGATAAATAGGGTAACGAGGGGGCGGGATCACACCGCAAACCAATCAGTACACATATCAATAGCCTACAAGTGTGCAAATATATCATGCATATTAATATCCTGATAGTTAGAGTTGGAATATTTATCCATGTCATATGAAATTGTAAAATATCCATGAATTTGGCTTGGTGTGAATTTGTAGTTGCTACAGAATTGTATGATGATTTTATTATTGTTAAAACATAAAAAAAACTTAGGCTAGTTTAACTGTAGTCAAACCATGGTTTTGTCATAATTAATCAAAATATCAAAGAAACGTGATTTACTATCCTTGTACAACAAAAATGTGGTTAATTTTCGTAAGGATTAACAAAGGGCTTAATATTTATTTAAAAGTGCAGGCTTCAAATAATTGAAAATTTTACCCTGGTAATATTCTGTACCATGCTGTTGTTGAATGTAACATTCTGGCGTTAGTGTATTACATAATTTTATTAATGAAACTGGTTCAATAAATGAAGAGTTCAGCTGTAAACCCTTTAAAAGGCATTTCCACCTTAAATTAGATTTCAATGTGGTCTAAACTCTGTCCATATTTGATCATTATATTAGTTTTGTTTTGTTAAATATTTTTCTTGTAAACAAGCTAAATGCCTCAATACGCCTGTTCTGAAACATCTGGTAGCTTTCAATGAAAGTGTAAATGTTGAAAATTTCTAATTTAAACGAAAAGTCATCTGATAGATTTCGAGTGTTGCATCCGAACACCTAAATTGTATTTATTAAATGCGGTTATATTAACTGTTGACATTATTCATGTTAAGACCAACCACAGTTCATTCATGACAATTTCTTGCATATGATTTAAGAATGGGGCTTGCCTTTAAAGTGAACCGTATTCGGCGCCAGTCAGAAAAACTTTGACGATATCTATAAACATTACAGTATATATCATATCATGTCATGTATGGTACCGTTTTATTTTTTTATAGTTATTAGTTAAAAATAAGTTTAGTAGATATTGTTATCAAACCTTTTACAGTGTGTCAAGTGCTTACCCAGGGTATGTTTCACCTATGAGGGACTCATTTGTTTGATAAAGTGCATGTCTGCTCACCTCATTCACAGGGCTGTGAAATGTGAGATTAAAAACTGGTTTTGCTGAATCTCTCTGAAAGAATATTGTACCAAAAAATCATGGTTACTGTACTTTTAGACCAAGATGGCGGCGCGTGAACATCGCGAGGCTCAGCGTCTCTCCAGTTTTAGCAATTATATAGTGTTTTTCTTGCTCATCTCGGGCCTGTTCGTTAAGAACAGTTGTGCATTCACAACGTACACCCGGCATGAGCTTTTGGATATCGGTTTGCGCATTCCCGGAAGTTATATCAGCAACATTCAACTCGTCCCTGAGATCGCCAAAACACCCGATGCTACGCACCCCACACGGCCGGGCGGAAGTGCTCGCCGGCGGCGCCAAGATCGTAAACCGAGGCGGGGAAAACGCGGAGGGCTAAGAGCTAAGCTACAGCTAACACCACACTGGCTCTCTTTACCCAGCATTTTCCTTGCTAATGTACGATCATTAGTGAACAAAATGGATGAGATTCGACTCCGCATCATCAACAACAAAAAACTTTTGAACTGCAATGTCATAATCTTCACGGAAACATGGCTACACAGCGGCATACCGGACAACGCTATTGAGTTAGCGGGCTACAACACACACCGCGCGGATAGAACGGCAGAGGAATCCGGTAAGACAAGAGGAGGTGGACTGTGCATTTATGTCAATAAAGCTTGGTGCACGAACTCTGTTACTGTCGGGAGACACTGCTCGGCTAACCTTGAGTTTCTCATGGTTAAATGTAGACCGTTTTATCTGCCACGGGAATTCACGTCAACCATTATAACGGCAGCTTATATACCACCGGATGCTGATGCCAAGCTTGCTATGAAAGAACTTCATGCAGCCATCAGTAAACAACAGACTGCTCACCCGGAGGCTGCATTTATTGTTGCGGGAGATTTTAATCACTCTAACTTAAAGACAGTGCTCCCTAAATTTCATCAGCATGTTTCCTGCCACACAAGAGGAAACAAAACTTTAGATCATGTCTACACAAACATGGCTGAAGCTTACACCGCAACCCCCCTCCCCCACCTGGGTCAATCTGATCACCTTTCTTTGTTCCTCACCCCCAAGTATTCACCTCTCATTAATCGTGTGAAGCCATCAGTGAAGACCATCAAGGTGTGGCCTGCGGGGGCAGACTTCACACTCCAGGAAAGGTTTCTACACACAGACTGGAGTATGTTTGCTTCTCAGGTCACCAGTGGCTCTCACATGGACATAGACAGCTACACCTCCTCTGTATTGGACTACATCAATACCACCATTGATAGTGTCACAACTCAAAAGCAGATCACCATATAATAAGAAGCCATGGATGAACAAGGAAGTGCGCCTCCTGTTGAAAGCACGCAACACCGCCTTCAGATCAGGTGATGCACAGGCCTATAGTACTTCCAGGGCAAATCTGAAGAGGGGCATCAAAAAGGCCAAGCACTGCTACAAGTTGAAGCTAGAGGAGCATTTTACCAATTCTGACCCTCGACGCATGTGGCAGGGCATCCAGGCCATTAGTGACTATAAACCCAACCACTCCATCCCCATAACCACAGATGCTGCCTTTCTGAACGAGCTTAATGACTTTTATGCATGCTTTGAGAGAGACAATAAGGAACCCTCCACCAGGCTCACACCTTCCACCGACCACCCAATCATCACAGTAAATTCCACAGATGTTTTCACTGCACTAAGCCGGATAAACGCGCACAAGGCTGCTGGCCCTGATGGCATCCCTGGTCGCGTACTCAGGGCATGTGCGGAGCAGCTCGCTGGGGTCTTCACGGACATCTTCAACCTGTCCCTCGCCCAAGCAGTGGTTCCAGCATGTTTCAAATCCACCTCCATTGTGCCCATTCCGAAACATTCCAGCCCGACATGCCTGAACGACTACCGCCCTGTAGCACTCACACCCATTGTTATGAAGTGCTTCGAGTGGCTGGTCCTGTCACACCTAAAAGACTCTTTACCATCCACACTGGACCCATACCAATTTGCCTACCGTAGCAATAGGAGCACAGATGATGCAGTGTCCATGGCGCTGCACTCCATGCTCACACATCTGGACAATAAGGACACTTATGCACGCATGCTGTTTGTAGACTTCAGCTCTGCATTCAATACCGTAATCCCTTCCAAGCTAATCATCAAACTTGGAACCTAGGCATTAACAATTCAACCTGCAACTGGATTATGGATTTCCTGACGAATAGGCCTCAGCTTGTTAGGTTAGGCAACATCTGCTCCACCATAACCACCCTCAACACTGGTGTACCACAGGGCTGCGTACTGAGCCCTTTTCTCTACTCCCTTTTCACACTCGACTGCAGGCCTGTGAATGGATCTAACTCCCTCATCAAGTTTGCAGACGATACAACAGTGATTGGTCTCATCAGAAACAACGATGAGACTGCTTACAGGGAGGAGGTACGGCACCTGGCCACATGGTGCTCAAACAACAACCTGCTCCTTAACACCTCCAAGACAAAGGAGATCATCGTGGACTTCAGGAAGGCGAAAGGAGGCACACACGACCCCATCCACATTAACGGGACGGCTGTTGAACGTGTTTCCAGTTTTAAGTTCCTGGGGTCCCATATTTTGGAGGACCTGTCCTGGACCTCATGCCTGGTCAAGAAGGCTCACCAGCGTCTCTTCTTTCTGAGGACACTGAAGAAGAACCAACTGTCTTCAACTATCCTGGTGAACTTCTATCAATGCACGATAGAGAGCATCCTGACCAACTGTGTCACAGTCTGGTACGGGAACTGTTCTGTTGCTGAGCGCAAGGCACTGCAGCGGGTGGTGAAAACAGCCCAGCGCATCACAGGAACTGCACTCCCTTCCATTGAGGACATCCAGAAGAAACGCTGTCTGCGTCGAGCTCGCAGCATTCTCAAGGACTCCTCTCACCCCGCTAATAGACTGTTAACTCATCTACTGCACTGTAACTTCAATAACTGCACTAACTCATCTACTGCACTGTAACTGTATATCTGCATCTACTCATGTATTGCACCGTACCTTTAATAACTGCATTAACTCATGTACTGCACCGTACCTTTAATAACTGCATTAACTCATCTACTGCACTCTAACTCTAATAGCTAATGTCTGTAACTAATGCACACTCAAGTCACTTGCACTATTGTATAGTCTATATTGTTATCTGTTCATAACCTCCTGTACACTAATGTTCACAGTATATAGCCTTCTGTATATAATGTTCATAGTACATACTGATTGTCATATTTTCATAGTACATGCCCATCGTAAATTATTTTCCTAATATTGTATTCTGTATTTATTCACACTGTATATCTGCACTTGCTAATTGCACTTCTGGTTAGACCTAAACTACATTTCGTTACACTGTACTTGTATATGTGTAATGACAATAAAGTTGAATCATCTAATCATCTGAATCATCATCATCTAAAGCTTTTTTGTTACTTTTTTTTAGCTTAATATGTTGATTCTTGATTGTATTGATTCATTTAATGCTTGAGTGTGTTTTGTTATTGTATTTATTTATTAGTACGCAGTAATGTGTAACTTTATTTGTTTTTGTGTGCAGAATGCCCAGTACAAAGAAGAGTATGCGTTCACATGCAGCCAAGAAAAGAACGGTGGACCGGATGGTTCCTGATCCTGGAGATGCTCTGCCACCTCTTAAAAAATTGGCAGAATTAACAGAACATTGTGTTTATCACAACAGTGATAACATTGGTCAACACTCTGGTCAACACTCTGGTCAACACTCTGGTCAGAACCCTGAACCAGAGTGTCAACCAAAGTCTCAGAAAGATTCTAAAATGACAGATAATGTTGTTTTTGATTTGTGTCCACAGAAACCCTACATCACAGGATCTTTCCATCAAGGAGATGCTTGTTTTGTCAATTATGGCAACCAATGTGATGTTAACAGTTTAACTGCAATACTGATGTGTAAAATGAAAAATGTGTTTCAGTGGAGCACCAGTGACATTAATTCTGTCTTTGTGCATGGGGACCAATTTTATTCGGACATAAAACATTCAGGAAAAATCAGTGAACCCCGGCATTGGCTTCATATATGTTGAGGAGCTGCCTAAGACACACACATTGAAATGATGTTTAATTAACAAAGCTCCGGAGGAATCTAAGCATATAATCAGCCCACTGTTCCATCATCAGCCCGAGCACGCAATCTAATCACAACCAACTCTGCTGGTACATCATCAGCAATCACCGCATCTGGCCTATCAGCTCAAGCAAGGTCTATCATAAATAGACAAACAATCTAACCTGATCTATCTCGCCAGATATATTCCCATGGTGTCTGATGTTCCAGATCCTTCGGCGCCATCATGCGCACCCCAGGTCTCCAGCTCAGGGTCGGATTATACAGATGATTCGTCATCTCTCCCAATGGCGCGATCTCCACCTCTTTCACCGACGTCATTTTACGCCTCTGCGCTCCCCAAGATACCTGCATTCCGCCAGTGTAAGGTCCAGAGCCTTCGTCTGGCCCTCACCAACGCGGAATTCCCATTCAGCAGACGGATGTCGAAACCAGATTCTACACCCTCTACGTGTCGTCCCAGACCGACGCCCCTCGATGAGGTCGGCCTTGACAGGCTGCTGCCAACGACGAATCAGGCTCGACTTGGGGTCCCGTCCATTCCAGGCACGGGCAATCTAACTCCGCGGCTCGGCATGGCCTCCATCATTGAGCCAGCGCAGCAGGCCTTCTGCGAGTCTAGGTAGCGCTCCGGTTGCGCTGGAAGCCACGGATATCCTGGCTGAGAACCTCCGACAGCCCGCGGCATCTCAGCTCGATGCGCAGAAGACCACATCTACTGCAGCTGGTCGCCAAGGCCAGGCTGGCCGGAAACGTTCAGGAGCCCCGGCTCAACCATACATCTCTAGTGCGAGGCTGCCACCGCTAGGGACACAAGCGCTGGTCTCCGGACCACATTTCTTCGGTGCTGCTGCCAACGCTAACGCGTGCCTGTCTCCGCACGACGCACAAGCGGCCGCCATTCCCTCAATTCTATCACTCCAACAGGCACGCCAGATCGCAGATTTTGCCAGGTGCGGATACCAATCTTTATTCTCTTCTCTCACCCCTGTCACCTCCGTCAGTTGAGCGTCAGATCACCTAAGGAGATTTATCTTTTACTTTAAAAAACGCATCACCCCACCACTTCCGCACGTTGTCATTTCCCTTTCACTGTAGCTTCCTCCTGCTACATGGAAGTCATATCCACGGTGTTCCCTAATAAAGAGAACAATACTAAGAATCAAGACAATGAGATCACTGAGGACGAGAGGCTGCATGATAGACAACAGCATGGTTTATTCATGGATAGTAGTTTGCAACCAGTGGACATCGCACAAGAATTCCTCGACCAGCAGTTTAAAAGCAGTATGGCTTTTGCACCAGCAGAGAGCAATAATCCAGTGAGAATATTAATGGATCAAACTAATAAAGCCAAATGTTATCCAGTTCTGCATACTTGCAGAATAATTATTTACAATATTTAAAGTGTGGAAATCAAAAGAGAAACAAAAGGATGGGAATAATTATCAGAGCTAAACATAAAGGACATAAACAGCACATTATATAATGAAGCAGAAAAGTGAGTCATGAAACTGTCCCTGACCTGGATGGCCTCTCTGGCAGAATTATTGGCTGCAACCCGACCGAGACTCATTAGGGACTCCTCTGTACCTTGCACCACCACCCTCACAGCGGATGCCTCTTCAGATCTCCTCAGAAAGTTGTGGAGGACACATGTCGCCTTCACACACCTCTCCACAACATCAGGCTGAACCTCTATGAGGCGGCGATACATCCTCCACTGTGAGTACAGGATCCCGAAAGCATTCTCCACCACCAGCCGGGCTCTGGGGAGATGGTTATTAAAGACCCTTCTCTCTCGAGGAAGGGTGCGTCCAGGAAATGGCCTCATGAGGTTTTTCCTGAGTGGAAAGGCCTCATCTGCCACAAAGACATGGGAATGGGGTCCTCTGTGGTCAGCTCCTGGGAGAGGACGGTCAGGTGGCAGATGGAGGGTGCCACCACGGAGTGCCTGGCCAAAGGCTAAGTTGGACCGAGTCCCACCATCGCTCGTCCGGCCATATCCCCTGACATCAATCACCCAAAAACAGTACCTTGCATCCACAACAGCAAGGAGAACAAGGGAAAAAGTTCCCTTGTAGTTGAAGAACTGGGATCCTGTTTTGGGGGGTGCCTTTATCAGGACGTGCTTGCCGTCCAGTGCTCCACAGCAAAGCGGGAAGTTCCACCTGTCCTCAAAACCCTCTGCAATGGACCTCCATTCATCTGTGGAGGGCACAGCCATGAACTCCTCCACTAAGCAGTCCCAGATTGCAGTCGCCACGTCTAGGACAATCATGCAGACTGTGGAGACACCAACACGGAAGCTGCTGGCGATGGTCCGGAAGGAGTCTCCAGTGGCAAGATATCTGAAAGAGAGAAAATGGAAAATTAAATAAACATTGTTATATATGCACAGTGAATACCATATTAGCAAATATACATTTATAATACTTGTGTTTGTGACATCTTCCTTTCTCTTTAGTTTTTTTACCTTTATTTAGCATTTGATCTGCTTTGCATGCTACATTGCAAAACAGACTATTATTCAATATTATATAGCAGTTACCTACACAATTCAAAACCCACCTGACTGTTGTAGACGGAAGTAAATTGCCATTTCTTTAAAGTGCTGTTTTGATAACTGTGTGTAAGAAGAGAAGACTATATGAAGAGTTCGGTTCCAAAACGCTATAAATCCATTTCGATTCATTTTGAGTTTTCTTTAAAAGAAAGTGGCAAGATTAAAACACTATTTTCTGATTCAAAGTTTCACATAGCATCTTTAGATTCTAGTAACATAATTTAAATCCAGATTTTGATTTTTAAAGATACTTTTTTACAAATGCAATAAATCTGAACGCAATACAATACTAATCTTTCATATAGGCAACGGATTAAGTATAGGAGGGAAATCTTCCCACTGACACGGGACAACAGGTCATCAAACTGGGACCTGCTCAGCCGGAAGTACCACTGAACGCGGCCGTCATCCAGGCGCAGCTCCTAGAGGAGTTGGTGAAACTCACCAAGATGGGTGCGTCTCTGAAAGAATAAATTGTTTTTAAATAAATTTTTACTCTGTGTTTTAGTTAAAACCGTTACATATTTCATCACTGCTTCATAAAGTAATTTATGTAGAAAGAGTCAAAAATCCGTATATGACAAAACTGAGATCAAACATTGGAAACCCAGAAAGCAGGTGACTCCGAGCCGGGTCAGTTTTCAAACCGGCAAATCCGCGTAACCGTCACGTCCGTTTCACTGCTCTTATACAGATCCAGGCCGGTGTTACAAAATTTTCTGTTACCCGTGATATTTTGTGACCCTAGTAGGCGCTGTTGTCACTGTCGACAATTCTCTACGCAAAGAGCGTAAATTCGGGCGAGGATGCGCTTTGTGCTCGTGCGCAGCTTTTTAATCTTGGGCAATAACGCGCTTTGTTCTCGTGCACGTTACTGTGAGCGGGCTTTTCTTGTCTGTTAAGAGTGCTCACGTGACGTGGGTGGCTGAACACGCCGATTGAACTGTTCAAAGCAGGATCATTTAATTCGTTTGGAATTATTGTGATTCCCATGGTAATTGTTTTATAGCCAATATGTAGGTGTGTGTATGTGTAGATATATATATATATACACACACACACACACACACACACATATATATATATTCACTTTTATCCTAATAATAGAACAGCAATCACGACTATTCTAAACATTCTACATACATGCATTATAGACTATAAAATGTACATAAGAACATAATATTATAAAATTATATGTTTATAATGTACAAAGTAACCTTTTAGTCCTACAGCAGGTCACCATATATCACGATGCACAGTTACAGGCCTAAAATAATCTGTTACCTTCCCCTGTTTTACACAGAATAGCCTTATTGTTCTCCATATTCACTCTTTAGACATCTAATGCCTTCTGTGTCTTATTCTGAAGAGCATTTAGCTGTGATGAGAACAGTGACTGTGGTACAGCAGGTCACCATATTTCACGATGCACAGTAACGGGCCTAAAATAATCCGTTACCTTCCCCTGTTTTACACAGAATAGCGTTATTGTTCTTCATATTCACTCTTTAGACATCTAATCCCTTCTGTGTCTTATCCTGAAAAGCATTTAGCTGTGATGAGAACAGTGACTGTGGTACAGCAGGTCACCATATATCACGATGCTGATGGACTT
The DNA here is from genome assembly GCA_029783895.1 of Triplophysa bombifrons. Classification (NCBI taxonomy): domain Eukaryota; kingdom Metazoa; phylum Chordata; class Actinopteri; order Cypriniformes; family Nemacheilidae; genus Triplophysa; species Triplophysa bombifrons. The sequence goes on along the minus strand of JAPMJR010000026.1, from coordinate 1,051,466 downwards.
AAAATGTCCAGCGTGTCCAAAAATTGGACTTACAGACGTTCTTTGAATAAAGTTGAAGTTTATTAACCTGAAAATCAGCGCTGGGCTGTCTCACACATAACTAACTCAACAGCGAGTCCCGGAGAATCAGCCCCGCCTAAACAGTGTTTTACATTTTTATATGTGTATGTGTGGGTGTATCTTCAAGCTTGCTTCAGTAGTTAGTGTCCAATCCCACGGCTCTTGAGACATCCCGCCGTTTAGTCTTTAGCCAATGGAGAGATGACCGCTTGGCGCTTGTGCACAACCGCACCCTTCTTCTTTGTTCTCTTAGCATCTGTAAAACACCACACTTCCCCCAACCAGTTCACCCAACGCTTATCTAAACACAAGATCTGTGGTATGTGTTTGCATGCTCTGCTTGGTTCAGGCCAAATAATCTCTCTTGCACATTCCTGAGCTGATTTACCCCCCTTTCTTTGGACGCACTGTTTCTTGCACTCTAATATTCTCCCTTATTATCCCCTTCACAGCAACACAGTAATTATGACACTACAGCATGATTATATTCATAACAAATAACTTGATTAAACATATGCAATTAAAACATGGTAATGAAAATAACACAACACTCTTAAAGACTTATAAAACCCTTCAATGCACAGTAACGGGCTAAAATAATCCGTTACCTTCCCCTGTTTTACACAGAATAGCGTTATTGTTCTCCATATTCACTCTTTTGACATGTAATGCCTTCTGTGTCTTATCCTGAAAAGCATTTAGCTGTGATGAGAACAGTGACTGTGGTACAGCAGGTCACCATATCTCACGATGCACAGTAACGGGCCTAAAATAATCCGTTACCTTCCCCTGTTTTACACAGAATAGCGTTATTGTTCTTCATATTCACTCTTTAGACATCTAGTGCCTTCTGTGTCTTATGCTGAAGAGCACCATTTAGACTGAGAGACCATTTAAAGGCTCAGGAAACCTTTGAAGTTTTAAGTTAATTTGCATGATTTCTGAGACACTGGTTTTCATTATCTATTAGCCATTATCATCACATTTATCAAAATAAAGCCTTTAAATATTTCACTCTATGTGTAATGAATCTATATAATGTATGGGTTTCTGTCCCGCTCCATGCCTGTTTGTTTATTTTACAGAGCTGGACAGCCATTAGCTAATTGCGGCACCTCGCACCTATTTAGCCCTCACCTGTTCCTTGTTACCCTTTTCCTATTTAATCCTGTCTTCTCTTTTGGTCTGTGTCGGTATGTCTTGTGTGCAGTGCAATTTGTGGCTGTACAGTTTGTGGCTTAAAGGAGACTATTACATCTTTTTGTCCAGGGCCATCAGGCGAGGAGATAATCTCTGCTCTTCCGGACAGTAAGACTCTATAGAAAGGTTTTGCTCGGACGTCCTTTGGCTGTACTCTCTGTCCACCATCCAAGCGGACGCAGGCACTCTGAGTGCTCTGCTTTTTCTGTTATCCTTTTTGTTCTGTTTCCTGTTTATAATAAATTATATTTTTTGCTCTATCCTGCATCTGAGTCCTTTGTCCCATGTCAGGTTTCACTTTCTGAAATGAGTGACAAAAGATATTGACCTTGTAGCGATTTTAGCTGCATGTTAAAATAAGGATGAGTTTAACTCACCAAATGATTCTCCACCAGATCTATCAAGATCAAACATATATGAAATGAGTTATTTAAAATGTCAATTTCAGTAAAGGAATTAGTTTAGCTCAAAGGCAAATATGTATAATAATCGTCATTACACATACATATTTTACAATTCTGATTAGCAATATAGTGATACAAATCCCATATGTATTTGTCCAGCAAATACATCCATGATTTTATACACTAACGTTATCTCATGAGTATAAGTAACGTGACTTTACCAAACAGAATTAAGAGCAGAGGTAGCATAGATCGAAACACAGTTTAAGTGACCAAGTTTGTGAGCGTGAACAAAGAGAACCCATCACAAATGCCTTTATAGGTTTTTATTAAACTCTACTCTACATGGTAAACAAAATTACGACAAACAAATACATGAAACACAAGCGCGCTAGGATGCGCAGAGAGAGAGAGAGAGAGAGAGAGAGAGAGAGAGAGTGAGTGAGAGGGCATGGCCGCGAGGCAGGTAAAACATGTCTGAAAACCAATAAAACCATCTTTAACGAAAAGGTACGCTCTTAACGCAGCTAATCTATATTTAGAAACGGATACTTGCAATCTCGTTGTGGACCAGTATCCGTATGCACGTGGATGGAAATCTTGAATGGTTTCAGAATGCAGTCCTGTTGAAACGCTGAGTTTGGGTTCTGAGTCCAAAGTTCCATGGCCTAAACGGACTCCCCAGAGGGGAGCCCCAAGTGGGGTTGTCCGTTGGAGTGTCCTTCTCGTCCTCTTTCTTTTCCCTTCCGATTCCAAAAGTCCAACGAACTTCAAACCTGGTTCGGTGATGGTGTTTTAAATGCATACCTGCCCTGCCCCCAGATGGTCTGCAGGCCAATGACGTGAAAGTGATAACTGGGCCAGAGAAAGTCCCTTTGTTTCTCATGGCCCCTCATTTGCATGGCTCTGACAGTATGGTCAGTTTGCATTTAATACCTAAACTTAGTTATGGACAAAGTATGATGCATGCTATGTTTTTATAACAAAGCTCATCATACAGGGAATACAAAGATGTGTTGTTACATATGAAACATGCAAGGCATTGAACTGTGAACGTATGAATACGTCAAATGAACCCTGAATCAAAACTTGCATATCTAACAGTTACAGAGTATATAAAATAGCATGAGCGCTAACACACAACCTAGACATTTAGATAGATTTACAGAAATGATAGTTTAAGCACATAAGTTCCTATTGTCAGAGAAGTTTCTCTGGTTAGCCTCAGATGTTAAGTTAGAGATGAGACACAGACTTAATCACTTATGCTTTGAAGCCTATGAGTCGTAAATATCCAGCAGGGAAACCAAATGGTCATCACACTATCTTTGAGAGTTTAAACCCTAAAACCAGTCCCCATGGAGCCAGGCCTGCTATGGTCTTTCAAGATGTTATCTTGAAACCAAGACAAAAGGGAGTGAGAGGTTGAATGGCTTTCTCACCCTGATCCAGTCACTACATATCCCCCCTTTCGGAAGAGGAAGTGCGAATGTAAACTTCAGCTGACGATGGATAGTTGGATCATGATGGCGGGATCACTGGAGGTTCCTATTGGTCCACAGGATCTCGACATACAGGCAGAGAATGCTCCCGAGTGGTCAGGCATTGTCTTTAATTGGGTACCTTTCATCTTTTCGATCCTGCTTAGACATCAAGGGAGAGCACCCCTGCACCTGTTTGCTGGTTCTGGCAACAGGTTGGTTAGGGTGTTTTCTGTCTCCCCGGAGATGCACGGCAGCAATCCTTGATGAAACAGCAGGTGGGATGGCATGATTGGCTTCCATGCAAATGCCTGTAGTCCTGTGTCATGGGGAGGGGTGTCGTCTACATATCCCCCCTTTGTCTCACGTAGCTGGGCAAAGTTATGATACCAAATCTTGTTATTCACATCCCTTTCCTCTTGTGAATCTTGCCGGGTGCAGCATGCTCTCTGGCCTTCACATGTTCTGCAGTGATTGCTGGGCAAAGGCTGGTGTCACACTCCGGGGTCTTTCATTGAAGTACTGGTGAGCTGTGTAGGACAAGGTTGGGGTCTCATTGCTGGCCCTGGCGATGTTGTGGTGGTGCCGTCTGAACTCAGGCTGTGGTAAGAGCCATGTTCTGCTGGTGCTTGGCTTACCCCCCTATCGTTCTGGTCACGCTGTCAGTGTAGACCAGTGTTAAGGCAGTGTTTCGCAAGTCCAGCTTTCAGATGGAACTACGTTCAGCAAGGGTAAATCAGGCATGTGGTGAAGCGCAGGTGCCATTTGGTGTGTACATGGCACCGTCTTGAGCGCTCATTTACATGAGTGGGCAGTTCTTTTAACATTTCACGAACCTTGTAGGTGGTGTCCTGTGTAGCCCAGGATGCAGCTAGCTTGGGATGTAATGTCATGTGGTTCTGTGAGTGGGGCCACATAGTTGACATTAGTTCTGCATCATTGTCTTTGTGAAGAGAAGCTCTAGCACTGGCAGTTGATGGCAGGTGCGGGGCGTGGTCCATCTCCTTGGAGTGGTAATCCGCTGTCATGCTCTTCATAAAGACATTGTTCAAAATCTTTGGTAAATGAACTCACTTGTACAGTATGCACGCTGCAAAAAGATGACTTATTCAGTAAAAAAAGGGGGGTGTGGCTTCCAGAGAGGGCCATGCTCCACGTATTCCATTGAATATCTGTGGTTGAAGGCTTGGTCACACTGTGTGTTGAGCTGAACAGTGACCCCTTTTGGTGAATGCAGGTACAACAGTCTAATTTATTCACCAGAGAACAAAGCTCTGGGCTGTTCTAGTAGATCGTAGAATATTCTCGCACTTGAGAGGGCCCCCCATGGGGCTGTGAGATCCGCAAGAACGAGGATGTAGCAGGTTCAGCATTGGTTATTCCCTTTCAAGTTCAAGGCACAGGTGTCCTGGGCCGTTGCTGTGGTTGAGGGGCATGAGTCCAATGGAAACTGTGCGCACTTGACAGAAGAGGAAATGTCTGAAGCTGGTATTGTTGTGGAGAGCGTGTGAACAGTGTAAAGCTGATGTCTGAGATATCTGCCCATGGTTCCTGTAGGGTGTCATGTTCATCTTGTAGTAGGATTACTGTCTCTGTGGTCGACCAGCAGGTTACAGAGATCTGGACATTTTTCTCAGACAGAGGGCATTCAAGAGGGTTGTTTGTTTCACATACCACTCGTGGTCAAAAAGAGTCTGATTTGGACTTTAAATCCTCCATTCTTGTGGAATCAGCTCCTTTGATGTCCCCAGGATCTCTGCTGTCTCAGACGTAGTTGCACTGTTCTTTTGCTCTCTGGAGAGTTGTCATCTATGGTGTTGAGATGAGTTCCTCGATGACTGTTGGGCCAGAACGGGTCAGTGGCTCCTAGGTTGCCAGCTGGGTTTCCACGGGGCGCCTTCTTTCGAGTTCGACGAAAGTGGTGACACTGTGTTGTCTCAGGGCATCCTGTCTGGTGCTTGGCTGTTCTCGGCAGGCTGTAACATCTGCTGAGTCTCTGCTGAAGATCTGCTACTGTGGTGTACCCTACATAGTCAGTTCTTTGTGATGTGCAGAGATAGGCAGGATTTACACAGTCTTTATGGAGGCGGCGCTATGTTCTCTGTAGTTCCGCAGATATCAGGTGATCGTGGCGGAAGAAGGCTGTAGCGCTTAGGTTATGACTCAAAGTGTGATGCGGATTTCTGAGGGAGAAGAGTTTTGCTTTGAAGTCTTCTTCCCTTTCGGCCTGTTCTGTCGTCTGACGTAGGCTCGGATGCTGGCTGTAGCAGATGTGTTGTAGCTGCTGTAATCCGCTTTGACAGTTTCTGACTGCTGGTCTAGGATGCTTTGGTCCTCTTGGCTGGAGGTGATCCTAAGCAGGTGATCTGTCTCTTGTGGTCACAATGGGCAGTGTTAATGCCTGAGAGTCAATGTTTTGCAGGTAGGCATTTGTTGTGGCCTCCTGCAGTGTTCAGGGTGACAGCATTTAGTGGTGACAGCTGTCATGTTTCTGGCCAGCTTGCTGGGGTCTTTGGGGCCATGCAGCGTGTGTGTGTCTGCAGGTTCTTGTGGATTGTTCCTGCCCCACCCCTCTGTGTTTGCTGGCTAGTAAGGCGTGAACAGTGGGGTTTCACCCTCCCCCCTTTTCGCAGCTTTGGGCTTTTAGCTGGGGGACTCGACAGGAGAGAATCTGTTGCATTCTCCTGTTTGTTCACACTGTAGTCTGCAAGCTAAGTTCAGTTCATTTTGATTCCATTGCTGAGTCATGGCTTGGACTTCAGCATGGACTGCTTGCAGAGGGCCCTAATAGGCCATGGCCATGGCATTGTGTTGCTGTATGCCGGGCCATTATAGAGAGCTTCTGCATCTTGGAGTTTTCCCACCAGCTCCTCTCAGGCGTCTGCTCCAATAGCTCTCTTTGCTAAGTCTGTGTTGCAAAGGACTCTTGTAGCTTTTCATCTCCTCCTGTAGCTCCTGGTTCTCTTCATCCTCTGTCGTTTTCAGGTCCAGCTGGTCTAGGCAGTTATGCACGTGCTTCTGGCTCCTCCCGGCTACCTTCGTTCTGGTTCTAGTAGGGCGATCTGGTCGAGGGCGTGGTCAGATGATCCTGGCTGTGCACTTCAGATGAGTTCTTGGCTCTCTGAAGTTGTAGCTCTGGTTCAGATCGTGGTCCCTTCGCCGGATTAGGTCGTCCGACCAACTGCTCTCAGCGCAGTTGCCGTGTCCCGATGTTGGTCCCAGGCAGGAGTCCATCGCAGCGCTTTGCCTGGTCTCTAGCTGGACTAGCAGGTGACAGGATTGGATGGTCTGGACATATTGAGACACAGGGGAGAGAGAAAGGCACAAACAGCAAGATGCAAGTCCGTACAGATCTACTGAGCTAAATATGTGGGCTATGTGTTGAATGCTTAACTGAGTTGGTCAGTTAGTGACGCAAAATTAACGCTTATTATCCTAGCCGTGAAGGCGGGGCGGATAATTGTGTGGGTGAACACAGGAAAATTATGAATAATGTTGCTGAAGAGTGTTACCTATGGGGTCATTCTGTGACTTAGGCTATTCGATTCATCAACATATTTACCAAGAATTTTACTGATGTTCAGACAGGTTCAGTCTCTAATAAGAAAAATAAAAGTCAGATGAGTTAAGAGAAAGAGAGGTTAGGATAGAGAAGGAGGGATATTTCTTTCTGGTACAGGGGTGAACTTGCTCCACACTAAGGTCTATGACAGGGCGCGTAGTTAGGGGGCGCTATGGAGTCATAATGAAGTCAGTAAAATCATTAAATGAAAAACTGAAATAAAACAATAAGGCAATTGGGAGTTAATCCTAAACACCATAAAGAGTGCAATCTGATTGTTTTGATCAAAGTTTAAATTCAATCAAGTTGGTTTAATTAAAATTTAAGTATTATCAAATACAATTCTAACTGCAAGGGAGAGAAAGTAAGAAACCCTGATTCAAATAAAGAAAAATCAAATCATCAAAACAAAGCGGAATAATATTAATTATTATTTTAGTTTGTATATAATAACAAATAATAAATACTCTCAAATACAGTAAACCGTAAAATAGCAGAATAATGAAATCATAAAATCAAACAAAAGAAGAGACCGGCTGAGACTTCACACCTAGCGTTGCCCAAACAAAAGGGAGAAGTGTTAAGACACTTTAAGACAAACTGACCTCTACTGTTAGTAGAAGGTTAAACGTCTTCTGCCGGACTTCCGGTTTCACAACTCTGTGTGGAATTACACTTGCCTTTACGCACAATTTCTATGGCGAAGATGTGTAATCTAATCGCGTGTCTAACAGCTCGTGTCAGTTTACTGAACACGGGTACGTGGCTTTTCAACCTACACAAACAATAAACACACAATTCTACATTATAACTGACTAACGGGATTTCTTCGCCGTCCTGAAAGTTATTTGTGTACTTGGTCGGAATTCTTCGTCGACCGTAACATAAAACAAAAACACATAATACTACACTTTAACTGACTAACGGGATTTCTTCGCCGTCCTGAAAGTTATTTGTGTACTTGGTCGGAATTCTTCGTCGACCGTAACATAAAGCAAAAACACATAATACTACACTTTAACTGACTAACGGGATTTCTTCGCCGTCCTGAAAGTTATTTGTGTACTTGGTCGGGATTCTTCGTCGACCGTAACATAAAACAAAAACACATAATACTACACTTTAACTGACTAACGGGATTTCTTCGCCGTCCTGAAAGTTATTTGTGTACTTGGTCGGGATTCTTCGTCGACCGTAACATAAAACAAAAACACATAATACTACACTTTAACTGACTAACGGGATTTCTTCGCCGTCCTGAAAGTTATTTGTGTACTTGGTCGGGATTCTTCGTCGACCGTAACATAAAACAAAAACACATAATACTACACTTTAACTGACTAACGGGATTTCTTCGCCGTCCTGAAAGTTATTTGTGTACTTGGTCGGAATTCTTCGTCGACCGTACATAAAAACAAAAACACACTTGATCAAGATTTTTGTTAAACCCCCCTTTAAATAGTAAAACTGACCCGGAGTTATTTACTAATAAAATCCGCTGGGTTAAGCGAATGGGAGAAACATTGTCAGTCAGCTACACTGATTGTTCACCCCAGGGAGCGCAATAGCTTAGTTCATTAGCACTGGAATACACATCAGTAACACCTATAGCTATGCATTAACAATAAGGCCTTTAGGTAAGATGTGGGAGGAAAATCGCTCGCTCTGTCTTCCTCGCGCTAAAAGAGGATTTCTTCGCTCAATGTAGGTGGTAAAATAATAATACAGTGCGCTATAAAGAGATTTCTTCGTCTTTATGTTGTCACTAAATCTTTTACAGAGTTTGAGGTTTTCTCTGTGAGAAGCTCAAGAATCTGCCAAGGATAGGTGGGCGGGTCCACACCTTCATTCATACATAAAAGTGCCATTTAACAGAGTATTCGGTTTCAATAAACACACATAGAAACACTCATGAATAGTCAATAAGTTCTGCTCACAAAACAAGGTTTAAAACTGCGCCCGCATTCCCTCCACCAATTTATGTAGCGATTTTAGCTGCATGTTAAAATAAGGATGAGTTTAACTCACCAAATGATTCTCCACCAGATCTATCAAGATCAAACATATATGAAATGAGTTATTTAAAACGTCAATTTCAGTAAAGGAATTAGTTTAGCTCAAAGGCAAATATGTATAATAATCGTCATTACACATACATATTTTACAATTCTGATTAGCAATATAGTGATACAAATCCCATATGTATTTGTCCAGCAAATACATCAATGATTTTATACACTAACGTTATCTCATGAGTATAAGTAACGTGACTTTACCAAACAGAATTAAGAGCAGAGGTAGCATAGATCGAAACACAGTTTAAGTGACCAAGTTTGTGAGCGTGAACAAAGAGAACCCATCACAAATGCCTTTATAGGTTTTTATTAAACTCTACTCTACATGGTAAACAAAATTACGACAAACAAATACATGAAACACAAGCTCGCTAGGATGCGCAGAGAGAGAGAGAGAGAGAGAGAGAGAGAGAGAGAGAGAGAGAGAGAGAGTGAGTGAGAGGGCATGGCCGCGAGGCAGGTAAAACATGTCTGAAAACCAATAAAACCATCTTTAACGAAAAGGTACGCTCTTAACGCAGCTAATCTATATTTAGAAACGGATACTTGCAATCTCGTTGTGGACCAGTATCCGTATGCGCGTGGATGGAAATCTTGAATGGTTTCAGAATGCAGTCCTGTTGAAACGCTGAGTTTGGGTTCTGAGTCCAAAGTTCCATGGCCTAAACGGACTCCCCAGAGGGGAGCCCCAAGTGGGGTTGTCCGTTGGAGTGTCCTTCTCGTCCTCTTTCTTTTCCCTTCCGATTCCAAAAGTCCAACGAACTTCAAACCTGGTTCGGTGATGGTGTTTTAAATGCATACCTGCCCTGCCCCCAGATGGTCTGCAGGCCAATGACGTGAAAGTGATAACTGGGCCAGAGAAAGTCCCTTTGTTTCTCATGGCCCCTCATTTGCATGGCTCTGACAGTATGGTCAGTTTGCATTTAATATCTAAACTTAGTTATGGACAAAGTATGATGCATGCTATGTTTTTATAACAAAGCTCATCATACAGGGAATTCAAAGATGTGTTGTTACATATGAAACATGCAAGGCATTGAACTGTGAACGTATGAATACGTCAAATGAACCCTGAATGAAAACTTGCATATCTAACAGTTACAGAGTATATAAAATAGCACGAGCGCTAACACACAACCTAGACATTTAGATAGATTTACAGAAAGGATAGTTTAAGCACATAAGTTCCTATTGTCAGAGAAGTTTCTCTGGTTAGCCTCAGATGTTAAGTTAGAGATGAGACACAGACTTAATCACTTATGCTTTGAAGCCTATGAGTCGTAAATATCCAGCAGGGAAACCAAATGGTCATCACACTATCTTTGAGAGTTTAAACCCTAAAACCAGTCCCCATGGAGCCAGGCCTGCTATGGTCTTTCAAGATGTTATCTTGAAACCAAGACAAAAGGGAGTGAGAGGTTGAATGGCTTTCTCACCCTGATCCAGTCACTACAACCTTTTCATGATATTCAATTTTTTTAGCTTTGCCTGTATCCATTTTCTGTATGGAATGTTTTTAGAACGTTCTTTTTTGGTTTCCCAAAAATAACCTAATGGGAACCAACATTAGGGGAACGTTCTGTGTTTGCCATTGTTAACTTCATTGTAATTGATAATAATTTATTGTTAAAGATGTGGTCGATTTAGTGTATGACAGTATGTTGTATATGCATTTGAAAACAGTTTAATGTATGTTTTGTATTTTTTTTATGAGCATTAAAAAACTATCTGGACCTCTCTGACCTCATTGCTGGCTATGGCCAAAATTTGGGGCCACTAAAGTCACACCTAATTGGCTGAGACATGTTATTAAATCGTCACAAAATTAATACTTTATACCTTCAAATCTTACATTACTGAAAGTACAATACTGTAATAATTTAGTTAAAATAGTTGTATTTTAATTTTTTTAATATTCTTCCCATCTCCCCCTATCGCACAAGCCAATCACGTGGGGGCTCCGTTAGCTAGTTTGCACCCACTGGAAAGGAGATTAACGTGATCGGTAACTGATATTGTATCTGTGAAAATGGATGGTAATATGCAGATGGAGCTGAAGAACTTTCTTTTAAAAGGGGAATATCCCAAAGATGCTGATAAACAGCACCGTTACGCTTTAAAAAGAAGAGCTAACAACTTTCGTATCATTGTTATGTAACCTTAATTAGCACCTGAGAGAAAAGTACACTAGTGGGTATGGCTTTAGGCTTTTCAAATATTCATTATCCCCACTATAAATATAGTCTTACTACAGTAACTGTTAACCATGGTGTTTAGGTTGTTATAAATCTGCCAAAGCATCGATCGCTATTACACATCTTAAAATACTTGTTGAAAACTTCACTCACTGATGCAGTCGATCAAAATGTATATTTTAAATATTATTTGTGCACATATAGGTTACATTTTATATTTTTTTATCATTTGTAGTTTTAATGTGTAATTTAAAAGATGGTTTAACGATTTGTTATATATTTTATATCGCTATCAACGACCTTCCATGAACTGTTGCCATGCATGCATAATAAATATGTACAATGTGTGACGAGCATTACTCGGCGCTTCTTTTCCAACGCGTTTCCATGTAAACACGCGTGCTAGATTGTCGGGTTTCAACGTTCGTTCGCGTCTCCCGCGTCTTTGCAGCACCTCGCGAATAACCACTAGTGTGTACAGCAGTTCGCGGTGCGTTGGGGAGTGTGCATCTAGCGGCTGAACAATAACTGTCTGTATCACGTTCACAGCTAAACCTCTTCAGAAACCGCATGAGCAATGTAAGCATGTAACATGATGTGTTCATGTAGTTTAAACTGGTTCTCTGAAGGCTATGATGAGAAATTGTTTCCACCTCAAACACCCAATGTAACTTAAGCATATCATGCTTGGGTGTTTAACTTTTTTTGTTCCTCATTTTCCTATAAATGTTACTTTACCAGCTGAAATAAATAGCCTTAAAGACTTCATAGTCTAAATAAACTAATTTATTTTTTTAAATGGCACCCTGGAAATAATCCAAATAATAAAAAATATCTTGCAATAATCAAAATTCATTGTGGTATAAACATTGTCTCTGACAATGAAGAGCCTAGTGAAACTATCTTTGCCTGAAAATAACTAATGTTTACACACACACCCACACATACAATGGGGGTTTTTCACACATTTACAGCATATTCTGATTTTAAAAAAAAAGTATCATTCAACCGGTATGGACTTTACTAATGTTTAAAACAGTTCCGTCACTACTTGAAAATAAACTAAACAGACCTTTAAACAGACTTTTGTATATATTTTTTTGCAGATGACGACCTCTTTTACATTCGTAAGAAAGCATCTCGTTCAGAAATAAAATCCAAAGTCGTGAGCACTGCAGAAGAGGCTGATGCAGTTTTCAGAGAATTTCACTCCAGTGACAAAGGAACACATTCTGGACAGACAAAAACAACTGATGCCATTTCTCAGAGGTACTACTGGCCTGGAATGTCTGTGGACATAAAAGAATGGGTAAGTTTATGCTCTTTATTCAGTGAGTCAATAACTACGGCCATTCTGTCAATTTTCGAGTTTCAACACATTCGTTAACCTTGGAGATATATATATATATATAACAACAGGTATCCCTTCGAAAGTATGGGAAACCCTCACAGAATCTGTGAAATTGTGAGTATTTTAAACCAAGTAAGAGAGATCATACAAAATTCATGTTTTTAGGGATCAAGACACGAAGTGTAAATATTATTAAAATATAAATATTATTATAAAGCTTTTTTCTGCAGTGTGAGTCTATGGCAGCCCATAGAACCGTACTTAGGAACGTTGTGAAATTTGGCACACACATAGAAGACAGTCTGAACTGTTACCATGGCAAATATGGAGTCATTAGCCCAAACTCCATAGCGCAACCGGTCCAAAGGCTTACATACATTTTTACCTATAACTTTTTAATCATACAATTTTGTTGGCCAAAGTTCGAGCCAAGTAGTTTGATATCAGAGCCATATTAAATTATATAGAACATGCATTTTTCTGAGCTCCTACAAAATTTGTCATATTTGCATGAAATTTGGTGTGTAGCATCTGGAGACGGTACTGACAGAAAGTTATTAAAAGATTCTTGATTGGTCCAATGGTTCTTATACTTATATACAGCATCAACGAAGTCTAAGGCGAACACACCAAAGGGTAATGTGGTTGTATCTTCAAAACACTTTTCATTTAGTTTTTTAATAAAATAAAAAATAATTTTAAATACAGTTTATTAACAAAACATTCTATCAAAAGTTAACTTTAAACCAGTTCAAATTAAATTAAACCAAGTCATTCATGTTACCTAATTAGACATGCACTGTTGCAACACAGAGGATATTACACCATAAACAACATGTACCATTTCATGTAATCTCATTTTGACTCAATTGACTCGTTAAGTACAGGGAATGTTCATTCAGTACATTCCATCACTGAAAGGTCTCCATTACTGCGTAAAATTGAACGCCATTGTCTCAGCACCTGAGCACAAACATAACGCTGCAATAATGTCTTGCTTGAGAGGGATTCTTTCAATGCATTCAGTGAATCTTAGCCTTTCAAAAAGACATCTCACATTAACTGTAGTACATTTCTTTAATCATGCAAGCATCTTACATACAAGGTTCAATATTTTAATGTGCACACAAACTCACTTTAATACATCTCTAATATGTGCATGGCAGCGCTGGTTAATTTCATATGCACCAGCTCATGTTAGCAAATATCTTAACCATGGACATAAAAACGTTTGTACTTGAGTTTCGAAGTAACTCACTTGCAATTGCACCTAAAATAAGGCACTTGATATACCGTGTGATAGCAACTCGGGGTTAGTTTCACCTTTGTTTCTGCTTCCAGTCATGTTCTCCTCCTAATGTTGAGTTTTCTGTGCCAAGTGCGGTATGAAATGGACGTTGTACTTTGACGAGGAGGATAAAAGCTGCACGCTGACTTACTGTTGTTGTGTTTATTTCAGCTTTCTGTTAGACTGTAAGATTAATCCATATTGAGTTAATGTTATCTACATAAATCGCAATTCAATAAGATATTGTTTATCGGCCCTTCCCAACATATAGTGTACAATTCTTGTGTTTAAGTCACTCAGTTGTCCTTAGTTTGAACAGATTTATCTCACAATCATGACCCAACTAATTTTCTTTTTCTGAAAAGCAGTATTCAGTTTAACTGTTCAGAACAAACAAGGGACTCATTAACAAAAATCACAGCATGTAAAAATCAGTCATAGAACATCCATGTATTCACACACAGTATTAAGAATCAAGGGATCCCAAACTTTTAAACTAAGTTATTTTAATAATTTCAGCTATTTCTGCTTCACTATATGTAAACATATTTTATTTCAAATATCTCACTCTATAACTATCTTACATTACATTTTCACAGATTCTTCAAGGGGTTCCCAAAGTTTCGCATTTCACTGTATGATACAATAATTTAATGTCATGCATCTTTCCAGGTATCCAAGTGTACAGTGTGCCAGAAACAAAATAAAAACATAAAGGTTGAGACAGATTACCAACCAATTAAGGTACCAACTTTCAATTTTTATCCAAACATATTAAACATGCATATTTCTTGGAATGTAAAATTACAACCCTACATACTTGGGTTTTAAAGTTTTTAAGAAATGTAAAAATATAAATACATCAATAATTCTAAAATACTTCTATTCTTTTCTGCTTTGAAAAAACAAGATTCCATTTGAGCTGGTTAGGGTGGACCTTATTGGAAAGCTGGTCAAAACTGACCAGCAAAACCAGTAAATCTTTGTAATCATAGATTACTGCACCAAATGGGCACAAGCGTATCCCCTAAAAACGAAATCAGCAGTGGAAGTTACCCAGGCGATTCTGAAATTCATTTATCAGTTCGAAGTCCCCAAGCGGATTCTCACTGATCAAGGAAGAGAGTTTGTAAATACTGTAAGTATTTTAATTTCTACTATGTACATTGTAAAACGTGATATGTGTTCCTTATGTGTTCGGATTGCCTTAAACCATTAGGGGTGGTTTCTCTACAGGTTTAGGGTAAACAAGGATTAGTTCAATTAGGAATTGTGGGTAGCTTTACAAACATGCATTACAAACACATTACTGGTGTGCATCCTGAGACATAACAATGATACTGTTATATTTTAGGATTCATCAGTGCAAAATGTTTTGAGTTAAAACACCTCAAACATTCCTTTTCTTCTTGGACTAGGATTAAGCCCTGTCCCAGACCAGTTCCCACTCTTGTCCCAGAGTTGGCTATCACAACGAGTTTATGACTGTTCTGGTTACAGACTCCATCAGGAGCCTGCTCTCTTCCCTTAGTTCAGCCTGCCCTACTCTTTTCTCAGAACTTAACGTAATGCCGATTCTTACCCTAAAGCCCAGCCAGGAGCCTGACCTTAGCCCAGTGGCACACTGATAGAGGACAGTCTTAACAATGACGTTATAAAATTAGGAGTCTCTAAGTCAAACTCTATAGTGCTACCATGAATCCAAAGTTTCATACACATTTTTGGTCTTAACTTTTGAACCTTAAGTCGTAGAAACACAGTTATTTTGTTCTGCTTGGCTGATGCCAATTTGAATGCACCATAAGACATCATTTTCCATTAAAGGAAATTTTCCCGGAATTTTGATTTTTTTTTTAACTCTTCCTAAAGATTTTTTCCAATATGCACAAAATGTTGTACACAGCATCAAGAGTACATAGCATAGTTGTGGTTACATGTACAGTTTCGGCATATCACTACCTAGTGGTCCCAAGATGTGAAAAATTGTTGTTTTCTCTTATAACATTTGTTCAAAAATGATGAGAGTGGTCTAGTGAAACTCCTTGAGACATGCCAATTCACACCATAACAAATGTCATTTGGGGGCACCACTCATTACAAAATTTGTAGGGTTCATGGAGACCAAATTCTGAGATGACGTGTAAGGTTTTGAGCCAGCGCCCCTAGAGATTCAAATATGGCAAAATTTATTTTAGTGATTATAACTGTGAGAATCTGGATTTCGTCCTGTTCCCCACAAATACTGCATCTGTGTTTATTCCAATATTCATCATATGTATTCATTCCTTTATCTTATTATTCTCTATTCTCTCCTATTCATAATATTTGCTCCTTACTTTCTTGTTGTTTAACCTCGCTAAAGTAGTATCATGTCTTATGCTGTCTTATGTTGATATAAGAATCTGTTGTTCTCCATCTCAAGGTTCCTAATAATGTCAAGGGACAATTGTTTTGTTATTGTAATATTAAATATGTAATCATATCTGATTGATCAGGAGGAATAAGTCTAAACATAAAGTCTGGTGATTTTCCACTGCTTTGGTGGTTTTATATGACGCCTCCTGATGCAAGCTTATAAGTATTAGTCCTTAATACAATAAACTTTGGACTCTGATTGAACAAGCACTTGTGTCTGTGTCAAACTCTGTCTCCAGGCCTGAAACTCTGTGTGTTCCGTCGACTAGACTCTTCAACCGTAGAATTTTATTTAGACAAGGGGACGTGAGAAGTTTACATTCTTTCAATAACATATGAAAGAATGTATGTTGTAATGATTTACATTAATACACAAAATTAAAGTAATATGACACCAGGTCTATCATAGCATTTCGCATCTGGAGTTATCACTGGAAGTTTCAAGAAGGGTTAGTAACTTATTTTTTTACAACTTCTGTAGATCAACAGTGAGGTCTGCAAAGTGCTTGACATTAAAAGAAGCCTCTGTGCACCCTACCACCCTCAGACCAACGGGTTGGTGGAGCGTCTCAACGGCACTATACAGAGGTAAAAAATACATACACCACACTATTTATGCAATGTTGATACAAAATGTAAACACACCCTACAGAATCTGGACAGTGTGAAAACTAAAGAAAAATAAGAGAATTTAGAAAATTAAGGTTTGTGTTTAATTTTGTATTGCTCTAAACAAATTTTTACATAACAGATGTTTCCATATGGTTTACAGCACAGAAAAATAAGTCAATTATAAAGTACATACAGTACAATTAGAAAGTACAAAGAGTACATTCTTAATACTGTAAGATGTTACCTCCCGGCTTCCCCCAACACGGCCACGAGGAACACACTATGCCGACAGTTTCTCTTCGCAAAGAGCGTAAATTAGCTGGCTGTGTAAATGTTGTGTTGGAGCCGTTACAACTAGTGAGCTTTCAGCAACTTAATTAACATAGTACAGTTGCAGAAGAACTTTGAATGCACAACTTATTATATATTTTGAACATTTAGAGTCCTTGCAAAACTGGTTCAGGACAAACCCAATACCTGGGACCAATATCTGGATGCAGTTATGTTTGGGCTACGCACCAAAAAACAACTGACAACAGAGTTCTCGCCCTTTTACCTGATGTTTGGTAGAGAAGCACGATACCCATCACAGGTCCCAGAAAATTTTAAGGTGAAAAAATGTCCTCTTATCTTCTGAGACATAAAATAAACATACATTTATAAAAACATATTACATACTTATGCAATTAATTCAGGTAAACATTATCATTACTGTAATGTTTTCACAGGTTGATAGTTTTTTGGAAAATGCTTGTACTTAAGAGGTGGTGGCCATTGATATTGATCAGCATGACAAAATTATGGAGATTGTCCAAAGAAATGTGGAGAAAACACATGAAAGAACAAGACGACGACTTTCAAAAAAGTCAGACAAAAGTGTCAAAGTTGGAGACATGGTGTGGAGAAGAAATGTCCGCAGTGAACAGCGCAAAGGGGGGAAACTTGATCCAGATTATTTGGGTCCATTTATGGTAACCAAAATACAGGGGAAAAGTGTGGATCTTGTGGATTCGCTGGGTAAATCTTTAAAAAAGACTTGACCACCTCAAGCACCACCATGAAGAGACCCCAAGGATTCCAAATAAATTGAGGCTTCAACAACTCCGCCCCTCTCAGCCACCTGATGTTGCTGTAGCTGAATGCCCATCCTCAGGCCTGTCTTCTCCAGCTGTCAGCCAGTCTTCTCCTCCAGCTGCCGAGCCATTTTCTCCAGCTGAAAGCCCGACCTATCCAGCTTCCAGCCTAACATCTCTACCTGCCGGCCAGTCTTCTCCTCCAGCTGTAAACCCATCTTCTCCAGCTGAAAGCCCGACCTCTCCAGCTGCTAGCCTAACTTCTCCACCTGCTGCCCTAACTTCTCCACCTGCTGGCTCGTCTTCTCCTTCAGCTGCAGGCCCATCTTCTCCATCTTCAGGCCCATCTTCTCCAGCTGCCGGCCTGTCTTCTCCTCAAGCTGTTGACCTCTGTTCTCCAACTGTCAGCGAGTGTTCTCCTCCAGCTGTTGGCCTTTGTTCTCCAACTGCCAGCGAGTCTTCTCCTCCAGCTGTTGGCCTGTGTTCTTCAGCTTCCAGCCAATCTTTTCCTCCAGTTGGAGGCTGTAAAGTGCCTTTTTACGAAAAGTGTATGTAACTTGCACAAACAGACTTTGAACTAATTGTTTATGTTTAGACTTGTAATCTAAATTTTAGTAAACATTGTGAAGCTCTTGTACTTCACTTAAATTAAAGATTTGATTTTTTCACTTGCAACAGATCTAAAAAAAATTATACACTTTTAAATAAGTTGTACACTGTCAAAAAAAAAAAACATACCTAAGCTGTAGTTCTGTCAATACTCTTAATATAACGTATATGCCTAATATGTACAATTTATCTACAGGTAAATATTATACATTGAGTATATTTACTTTGTATTTACTTAAATGCACTCATCTGCAAGTGTACATTTTGCAATGTTACTGATCCAGTGACAAATTGTGTGCATTATTGACCCTTTCTGACCGGATATTGTAATTATACTTCATCCAAGTTATTTTAAGTTGAGAATTCTTGGATATTCATTTTTTTTTTACTGCACAAAGGCATAAAAGATGCATGGAGTGGCAACAACACACATGTCCTGCTGTCAAGGTTGGGGGCCTATAAGCTCTTTTTTGAAGACTTCAGGAAGACAGCTCCCAATTGTGAGGTGGAGAGTGAGGTAAACTGACATGTTAATCTATATAATGGTTTTGTACATTCTCAAAATGACTATAGGTATGATTTAAGGTATAGTTTACCCAAACATCTTTCATCATGTTACCAAGGGACATTGAACCCCATCGACTTCTATTGTATGAACATGTCACAGGTCGGGATGGGCCAAGCCGGACTACGCCCACCCCTGAACCAGGACCACCTCGAGGAGCGTGTCAGAGGGAGGAATCGGAGACAGAATAAATTCAACAAGTTTTATTTAAAAGTAAAAGCAATTTGAAAATCCTAATCTAAAATCTTCTTCCTTCTTGCCCTCAGGAATCGAAGGTGAACAGTGCAACAACCAGGGTCTCTCCCGCTCTCTTCCTCAGTGCGGGCCCTGTAGTGGATGGGGCAGTGGACAGGTAAATTGTCAGGTAGGTCTTCCACAGGTGGAGATGCAGTGAACAGGCGAACGGTCCGGTAAGTCTCTTCTGGTAAGTAAATATTTCCAACCTCCCTTCCTTCTTTCACAGGTGCAAGAATTGAGGCAAATGGTTATCAGTCGAGTACGTATGCAGCAGGTACACGGTCTTATGGTGGGACGGCTGGGGAGTCTTCCTTGGGTAAGTAAGTGATTCCAACCTTCCTTCCTCCACAGGTACGAGATCCGGAGCAGATGGCCGTCGGTCAGGTACGTATACGGCAGATTCACAATCTGATGATGGGGTGGCGAGGGAATCTTTACAGGGTAAGCGAATATTTCCAACCTCCCTCTCTCCACAGGCACAGAAACTGGAGCAGATGGATACTCCAGACAAAGTGTACCAACCACGTTCGTAACAGAAGGACAGCCACTTCTCTCAGCACAGGTGACTATAAGGATACAGTAGACTCGAAGTCGACCGGTTGCACAGGGCTCCTACTGAGACAGACAGAAGGGATACTTCAAGCAAGCATACAGTTCACATGAGTTGGAAGGGGACGAACACTTCTCACGATACAGATGAATTGCGGGAATTCAGTAGACTCAAGTCGACAGGCTGAACAAGACCTCTTCTGGCATAGAGGAAGTGGATATTCCAGACAGAACGGGCCGGCTTTACGTTCACAGCAGAGGGACAGTCACTTCTCCCCACACAGGTAGGCTCCCAGGTTACAGCAGACTCAAAGTCGATGGGCTGAACGGGACCTCTACTGGAGCAGACAGAAAGGATGCTTCACACAAGGTATACAGTTCATATGCATAGAAGGGAGTGAGCACTTCTCACAGTACGGCTGCGTTGCAGGAATACAGCAGACTCAAAGTCAGCGGGCTGAATGGGACTTCTACGGAGACAGACCACGAACAATTCAACAGGGCATCTCGTCTCTTATTCACTCAAACAGAGGGGTTAATTCAAATTCCAGATGATAATTCCTCAACATCCACTCAGTTAGAACAGATCAATGACACAGAACTCTCACTATTGACAGTAGACCAGCGTAGCACAGGGAGAGTGCACGGCAAAGGGAATGTATCTTCCACACACACAGCAATTCCACTTCTAGCATATAATGTGGGGGAAACGTCAATCTTAGGCACTGCAATCTCACTTCACGAAGTGCAATTTAAAGCCCGCACTCACCCTTGGGTCTCTGTCCGAGGGGACCGCGTTCATCAATGCTGCAAAGGATATTTCGGGATGTTTTTCTTCACAAACACAGGCAGAGTTCACATCACCATTTATAATGGAGAAAGAGATAGGAGGTCGGTAATGAATCAGTACAATCCACTCAGTGACATTTATGATCGTGATCCACACACTCCAAACCACATCCAATTCAGTGTCGAATACATGCAATTACGAGACTCAGTTCTCGATTACTTAGCTCCTCTCCAATGCAAACAGGATATTTCACTTTCCCTCTGTTGCCCTCGAGTCCCTCATCAAGTCAACACTCTCCTCTTCATTCACCCGCACTCCAATAACTGCAACCACTCGATAAAACGACTTCTCACGGGAGAGAACCACACCACAGTCTCTCTTCACTGGCTTTTTTTATATCCTTCTCAATGCCCACATGGCTTCATCATGGCTCTAAATTAATTTCCCACACCTGTTTCCAATCGGTCATTTGGGGTTGTCATGGCAACAGACGCACACACAGGCCTGGGAACGGTGTTACACTCAAAGTGTCCCAGCGGGAACACAGCTTCAACGGGAATAAGTTCCATATACCATTTGTCACACCGTGACAAACACAAAATGTTACACAGGAAAATAATGATATACATGTTTTGAGCGTAAAGCTCACCAGCTATGTTTCCTAAACATATTTACCAATCGACTCCATTTCCCAGCATCCTTTGTAGTTTTCCGCACTATGTCTGATGATACTTTTATATCCTTTGTATGTTCCAGTGTATTCTGTTTATTAACGATGTGATCCATTCCTCCATTATTACAAATAACTTAAAAATTAGATTGATTCATCTACTTTGTCTTTACTTACCTTGCAATTAAGCTTACCAGCTGTGAATATCATCCGTCTGTTCTGTTTGCTAACATTGGCCACATGTGGTTGCATAAATGATGACCAGTTTTAAGTTAATGGGTAAACTATCCCTTTAATAAATATACATAAATATATGTTTCATATACTCATTTTTACGTTTCCCTCAGGTGATCAATGCATACATAGCCCACGCAGTCAAAAACAACAACAAACGAAGCGACAAAAAAGCTTTCCACATTGACTCATACGAAATGATGAATATATGGGAAGGTAAAAGCTCAAGACTTAAGGTAGGCCTAAGATTGGTATCTGTTGCTTGTAAGGTTATTAATAAGATTGCGTTTAATTTGATTATTTTTAATGATTATGTTTGATGTGTCATGTGTAGTGTGATCCAACAAAGTATAACATCATTTTGGGAGTTGTCCATGAACCTGGTCACTGGATATTGACAGTTAGACCAACTACTTTGCTCAGTAATTAGCTGATTATGGGGAGAGCTACAATATTACCAACAGCAGTGAAAACATACAGTATATGACTAATACTCAATTCCACAGGTTATTTTTCCTTCTGAGAGAAGGAGCCTTGTGTTGGAACCCTTGGGAAATGATTCCTGTAAAATTAAGCAGTGTTTGGAGTCAACAAGGTAAACGTCCATGCATGGAGTTCTCCGTTTAAAAACCAAACCAAAACATCTGGAAAAATGGTATAGGGTGCATCTGAATCAGCTCCTTTGTTCAGTAGTCAGTCCAATGATCAGGGAGTCTGCCATTTTTAGGGGCTGGCTCATTCACAAAATTCTTCCAGTGCACTGATTACGTTCGTTCGCTTAAAATTCCCACAATACAAGTTAAAAGTCAGGAAGCATTGATGCTCACGATGTTACCTTACCGAAAATCACGTGTAACCGAATACGTTTTAACCAAAATTGCACGAACAAATTCAATAAACTTATTGAAATGCAACTGAACTTTTGAAAGCATTTATTTTGTTGAATGTATAAACACATTGCTAGACAGGTAGGGAACAAAATCTTCTGGTTATTTGTGTCTGCGTAATTGATTTAACAGTCGAATTTAACATTGAACCAAACTTGTAATCACATTTGTAACAAAAAAATGATAGTAAATTAAAGTTTTATATAATGAGAGCTGTCTGTTTTGCCCCTTGTTATGTTAGTAATTACCAGCTGTGAAGTCACGCTCACTCAGTGTCGTCACAGGAAAATGAGTGAACAGTGTCCAAATGTGAACTGAGTCGGGGTCCATAGTGTCCGAATCCGTGTACACCATATACTGTTTCACAACCTCAGGGACTAGGGAGCTGATTGAGACACACCCATTGCCATATTGTTTGATGTTACACCTTTCAGGGCCTTCATCAGAAAACATGGTTGCCAAGTTTCCAGGTGGACAGCCAACACAGAACCACACACACTACAGAAGGATGGTTCCTCATGTGGAATATTTGTCCTTAAAGTAAAAACACCTTTTGTTTAGTATTCTGTGTCTTATTTGTTATTTGGTTGTTTAGTGATGGCATAAGGAATACCGTTTCCGGGTCCAAGCATTTTTTTATCTCAAGCGAGGCTAAACATTAGACAGCTGGCTCACAGAATCTCTGACATCAATATTTGAATATATTTTGAAAAATTAATCACAGATTGGCCATGTCGGATTTCGTGTGAAAATAAAGGTTGTTTTTAATGTGTTAACTTTTTGGAATTTATTAACCTTCCCAGCTGGCACACAACGTCATAAGACGTCATTATTTGGTTGCATTTAGGTTGCGACGTCAGGTGACCAAAATCTAATGTCGGTTAAACGTCTAATACTAATGTTAATTTGACGTCCCATGCCGACGTCAGCCGACGTTTAAATTTGGTTGATTGTTGGTTGTGTTGTAAAATAACCTATATCCAACGTCAACATAACATCTCAACCCGACGTCAAGTTGACGTCAAATACTGACATTTAGTTAGTCGGAATAATAACCAAAATCCAACGTCTTGTTAACGTCATAAAAGAATGTCCACCTGACGTCAAGTTCTAACATCATTAGACGTTGGTATTTTGTTGATTGTTGGTTGTGTTGTAAAATAACTTAAATTCAACGTCAACCCAACATCTCAAGCCAACGTCAAGTTGACGTCAAATACTGACATTTAGTTAGTCGGAATAATAACCAAAATCCAACTTCTTGTTAACGTCATAAAAGAATGTCCACCTGACGTCAAGTTCTAACATCATTAGACGTTGGTATTTTGTTGATTGTTGGTTGTGTTGTAAAATAACTTAAATTCAACGTCAACCCAACATCTCAAGCCAACGTCAAGTTGACGTCAAATACTGACATTTAGTTAGTCGGAATAATAACCAAAATCCAACGTCTTGTTAACGTCATAAAAGAACGTCCACCTGACGTCAAGTTCTAACATCATTAGACGTTGGTATTTTGTTGATTGTTGGTTGTGTTGTAAAATAACCAAAAATGAACGTCAACCTAACATCTCAAGCCAACGTCAGAATGACGTCAAATACTGACATTTAGTAAGTTGGAATAATAACCAAAATCCAACGTCTTGCTGATGTCAAAATAAGAACGTCCACCAGACGTCAAGTTCTAACATCATTAGACGTTGGTATTTTGTTGATTGTTGGTTGTGTTGTAAAATAACCTAAATCCAACGTCGACCCAACATCTCAAGCCAACGTCAAGTTGACGTCAAATACTGACATTTAGTCAATTAGAATAATAACCAAAATTCAAAGTCTTGCTGATGTCAAAATAAGAACGTCCACCCGACGTCAAGTTCTAACATCATTAGACGTTGGTATTTTGTTGATTGTTGGTTGTGTTGTTAAATAACTTAAATTCAACGTCAACCCAACATCTCAAGCCAACGTCAAGTTGACGTCAAATACTGACATTTAGTTAGTCGGAATAATAACCAAAATCCAACGACTTGTTAACGTCAAAATAAGATCGTCCACCCGACGTCAAGTTATAACATCATTAGACGTTGGTATTTTGTTGATTGTTGGTTGTGTTGTAAAATAACCTAAATCCAACGTCAACCTAACATCTCAAGCCAACATCAAATTGACGTCAAATACTGACATTTAGTCAGGTAGAATAATAACCAAAATTCAACGTCTTGCTGATGTCAAAATAAGAACGTCCACCCGACGTCAAGTTCTAACATCATTAGACGTTGGTATTTTGTTGATTGTTTGTTGTGTTGTAAAATAACCAAAAATGAACGTCAACCTAACATCTCAAGCCAACGTCAGATTGACGTCAAATACTGACATTTAGTAAGTTGGAATAATAACCAAAATCCAACGTCTTGTTAACGTCATAAAAGAACCTCCACCTGACGTCAAGTTCTAATATCATTAGACGTTGGTATTTTGTTGATTGTTGGTTGTGTTGTAAAATAACTTAAATTCAACGTCAACCCAACATCTCAAGCCAACGTCAAGTTGACGTCAAATACTGACATTTAGTTAGTCGGAATAATAACCAAAATCCAACGTCTTGTTAACGTCATAAAAGAACGTCCACCTGACGTCAAGTTCTAACATCATTAGACGTTGGTATTTTGTTGATTGTTGGTTGTGTTGTAAAATAACCAAAAATGAACGTCAACCTAACATCTCAAGCCAACGTCAGATTGACGTCAAATACTGACATTTAGTAAGTTGGAATAATAACCAAAATCCAACGTCTTGCTGATGTCAAAATAAGAACGTCCACCAGACGTCAAGTTCTAACATCATTAGACGTTGGTATTTTGTTGATTGTTGGTTGTGTTGTAAAATAACCTAAATTTAACGTCAACCCAACATATCAAGCCAACGTCAGTTTGACGTCAAATACTGACATTTAGTAAATTGGAATAATAACCAAAATCCAACGTCTTGTTAACGTCATAAAAGAACGTCCACCTGACGTCAAGTTCTAACATCATTAGACGTTGGTATTTTGTTGATTGTTGGTTGTGTTGTAAAATAACCTAAATCCAACGTCGACCCAACATCTCAAGCCAACGTCAAATTGACGTCAAATACTGACATTTAGTCAATTAGAATAATAACCAAAATTCAAAGTCTTGCTGATGTCAAAATAAGAACGTCCACCCGACGTCAAGTTCTAACATCATTAGACGTTGGTATTTTGTTGATTGTTGGTTGTGTTGTTAAATAACTTAAATTCAACGTCAACCCAACATCTCAAGCCAACGTCAAGTTGACGTCAAATACTGACATTTAGTTAGTCGGAATAATAACCAAAATCCAACGACTTGTTAACGTCAAAATAAGATCGTCCACCCGACGTCAAGTTATAACATCATTAGACGTTGGTATTTTGTTGATTGTTGGTTGTGTTGTAAAATAACCTAAATCCAACGTCAACCTAACATCTCAAGCCAACGTCAAATTGACGTCAAATACTGACATTTAGTCAGGTAGAATAATAACCAAAATTCAACGTCTTGCTGATGTCAAAATAAGAACGTCCACCCGACGTCAAGTTCTAACATCATTAGACGTTGGTATTTTGTTGATTGTTTGTTGTGTTGTAAAATAACCAAAAATGAACGTCAACCTAACATCTCAAGCCAACGTCAGATTGACGTCAAATACTGACATTTAGTAAGTTGGAATAATAACCAAAATCCAACGTCTTGTTAACGTCATAAAAGAACCTCCACCTGACGTCAAGTTCTAATATCATTAGACGTTGGTATTTTGTTGATTGTTGGTTGTGTTGTAAAATAACCTAAATCCAACGTCGACCCAACATCTCAAGCCAACGTCAAGTTGACGTCAAATACTGACATTTAGTTAGTCGGAAAAATAACCAAAATCCAACGTCTTGTTAACGTCAAAATAAGAACGTCCACCCGACGTCAAGTTATAACATCATTAGACGTTGGTATTTTGTTGATTGTTGGTTGTGTTGTAAAATAACCTAAATCCAACGTCAACCTAACATCTCAAGCCAACGTCAAATTGACATCAAATACTGACATTTAGTCAGGTAGAATAATAACCAAAATTCAATGTACTCTTAACCTCATAAGAAGAACGCCCACACAACATCAAATTCTAACTTCATTAGACGTTGATATTTTGTTGATTTTAGGTTTTGTTCTAAATTAACCAAGATACAACATCAAGCCAACGTGTCAAACCTAAGTGACCATCATATACTGACATATCAAGCCACTCTCTCAAACCAATGCCAATTTACAGAGTAATTGTTCATAAGTTTTTATGGAAGTTTTTGTTTATTGACGAACGGTGTTTGTTCATAAAAGAAAAGAAAATAGAACAAAATCTCCTCAGATTTATAGCAAGGTTGTGGTATAAAAATATGATTGTGGACAACCTCACTTTCCTATGATGACTTTTCATTTTGTGCACAAGAACTTCACAAAAAAAGATTGCAGACCAAATTCTGGGTCAGCGTAAAGGTTAGATAATCTAAACAGAGGCTGCTTTGATGACAAGTGAATATTCAATGAATACTGATTACAATTTTTGACAAGTCCATATCACATGAAATATTGTCACAAATGACCACTGTCAATGGCTAGATCTTACCACAGCTTTCGGATGCCATGTTTAGTTTTTGATGTCACAAGAATATTTGAGGGCATAAAAGAATTTCCACCTGCATTGGTGTGACGTCTGGCCGAGTATGGCGTCCTATATTTGGAATTTGTGCTTTGCATTTCACACATCCAAGTACACACACACACCTTAAATAAACACCCAGAGCAGTTGGCAGCTTTTTTTGCAGCAGTGCCCAGAAGGTAGTAGTTGGGGTTCAGTACCTTGCTCAAGGGTCTTAGGTACCTCATTGAAGGTGGAAGAGAGCGCCAGTCACTCACCCCCACCTACAATCCCTGCTATTACTCAGACTTAAACCTGCAACCTTTGAGTCCGTCTCTCTAACCATTTGGCCATACACTTTGCCTTACAATGTGTTTTTAATCTTCCATTTTAAAGTGCAACATATAGAGCTCCAACAGTCATGTGAAGTTTTCTGTTTACACCACCATGCTGGGAAGCAAGAACATTATGAGTTTCAAGGCAGCAGAGTTCACTGGCCACTTTAAACTTAAATACATGGACATGTACATAGCAACCCTAATGGATTAAACATAGAAGATCCCTATAATGCCCTGGGCGCTTTTAACATGTATCAAAAAAGAAACGGATAGCATTCCTGACCTGCAGGATTCAAAAATCTACAACAACCTCATCAACTTTACATCATCCTACTCTGGAGACTCTTTAAAAGCCTGAAGTGGTAAAAATTGACATGAATTTTGTAATGTATATTCTACTTTGGCGTATGACAGGTTTTCAACCTGCTTTGTAAGTGCAACGTTACTTGATGTCAAAATAATGTTCAACAGGTACTGTCAAAATTACCCATGATAACTATTAATTTCCAATCTTGTCTAAAATATAATGCAATTCAAACACTGCTCCCAAACCTGTTAGGACACATTCAATTTGATCAAAACAGTTATTGATTTGTCAATTCTGGGATTGAAACATTGCTTTCTTTAAACAAGTAGAATTTTTCTTATGCTTGATCTTTCTGTTGTTCATGTAGAAAGCATTGTGTCAAAATGTTGCGGGTTTGATTCCCAACATACACTGATAAAAATATAACAACGTGCTGACAAGTAAGATTATGAAAACAGTTAGTAGGCTATTGATTGATTAATCAATACTAACTGTTTTGATAATCTTATATGTCAACAGGTTGCTATATTTTTATTAGTTCAACTTGTTCTATACTTGTGTTATAACGCAAACAATACAAATTTCTACAGTTTTTCTTGTACAGTCTTTATTGCAATTTTAGCTCGTGTGCTCTTTAATTTGATGTTCTTTCTCTATTTTCATTTCTTAAAAAATGTAGCTGATCAGATTAATAGCTGCTTCTTGGCATATTAAAGTACATCTTAATTAAAAATGATAAATTAGAAATAATTTTCTGATTCTGTTTCACTTCTGCTGTGTATGGATTTTGTGGAGAATCACATGTAATAATCTAATCTAATTAAATGTTATCATTTGACATTAATGTATTCATTTGTTTTGATATCAGTTGGTTTTTGTCAGAAGCACTGGTGAATAGAAAAGGTTTATTTAAAAGTATAATATTGTTGCCACGCGGTCCAACATCTAGCTTTTATATATATAAAAAACATTTGTCTTATACATGTTTGTAAGCTTGTAATGCTTTTATTTTGTACAGCGTATTTAGCTCGCTAAACTAACACTTAAAAGCTAAACATAGCTTTGGTTAGCCATACACTAAGATTTTGCGATAACAAGTTTGTGACGGTATACTGAACTAACACGCGGTGACACACTTTACAAGGGTGGCAGAATTTCTCATGACACCTGTCTGGCAACCGCCGTTAACGTCAAAGAGAAGAAGAAGACGACGACGACCAATAAGAAGACGACAGTATTGCGGAAGTGACCACTTGGCGGTCTTTTTATTAATGATCGGGTTATCACGAGGCCCGCAGTGCACCGATTGCCCGCTTAAACTGAGGTGAGCACATCTGAAAATGTATAAGAATATATGTATTATAAATATCTAATTTAAAAGAATACATTTGCTAATTTAGCAGTAAGACAATGGGTCAAAAGATGTTAATTCGACAACGGGAAATTCCTGAAATGGAAATGCACATTGACCAGTCATCAATGCCATCTAGCGCTGAAAAACAGTTTAAATACATTTTAAACTTAAAACCTATGTTTGTCATTTGAATATCAGTTTATTTTAACAGTTAACAAATAAGCTTTATAAAACTCATTTTATTTTGTTCTCTCATGCGCAGATATGTTTATATTTCTGTAACGTTAAGATTCTGCTCTACAAGTCGTTTAGTTCAAGACATTCACTTATTTGGTGTAACGTTAACGTCAAGCTAAATTGGCTCCGTTATAGCGGTCAGATGTAAGGAGGCTTCTTTTTAATCATTGTAAGCAAAAATAGCCTTTTCTACTACCAGCTCTACGTTACTTTCATATTTCAGACTAAAGTTTCTCACTGAGATATATTATTACTATATGATATTGTGTGATTTCAGATGTTGTAAAGCTGTGAGGTATGAGTTATAACACTTGTTTTGTTTTAGCTTTATTTATGTATCTCCTCGCCAGGGTCTGAAGAATCCAAATGGTTGCCAGGTATGTTTTTTTGTTAATTTAAGAAATCCATGTGTGCATCAAAGCCTTTGTTTGTGACGCTCCAGCTCAAACATTCTTAAAATGTATTAAAGGACAAACTGGATATGATTGTTGTTAAAGATGCATAATTAAGGGAGAGTATAAGAACAAATGAGTCGTACTCCTGGGAGACAACCCATTAAGAACGGACAGAGATTTCTCTAATGGACATTATGTTAAACATTATGTTAAGTTCTACATGGTAGAAGAGGGAATGATAATTGAAATAGAATGAAGCATGCTTACATCTATACTATATATCACCACAACTTTTCCTTCTTATCATGAACCATGTCAGCGGTCACAATCATTGAAAGGCCTTTTTTTTGCTAAAAAACAATTTCTGTTTATATCTGTCTCTGAAGTTAGGTGATAGTTGTGATGCTGATCCACAATTTGAAAAAGATGACCTTGGAAATTGTCAGATTCCTAACAGAAATGAAGGTAGTTATTTTCTGTTCTTGCATGTAATGAGGAAACTACTTGTCACTAGGGTATGGGGGGACACTTTCCAGAACTGAAACCATAAAATGTAAAAAAAAAAGTGCAGTATCCTTGCCTTAAAGGTTTATTACATTACATTAATTAAGTACTAAAATGTTTTGTTTATAGAGCAAGAACTTCCTGTTGCTCCAAGGAAGGTGTGCATCCTCTCCAAGCAAACCTTCTGTTTCATCATGTGCATCAAGCTCTGGCTCTTCATTGAAATCTATTAGGGGAAAGCAGGTTTTAAATGTACAGGGTTTGCATTACCCTTGCTCCCCATCTCAGTTTAACCACGGACCAAAAAGGGTTCATCAGGTAAGGCTTAGCTTAAGACTTTACCTTATTAAAATTAGGCTTCAATAAGGTGGTGTGCACCTTTAGACAAAATAATAGAAATGGCATATTTTAAGATCTGTCAGTGGAATTTATTTTCGGCTAAGACAGCTCAAACGTCCATTTAAGTCTCGGACTTGTCTGTAGCCTTGTCTGTGAAACTAGCTATTAATGGGTCAGACTTGGACTTAGTCAGAGTTTTAAGAAGCTTGCCCTATCCTCATTTGTATTAGATAAATAATTTATCCGAAACATCTACCTTAAAGTTAGCTGAAGCATTTGACTTAACATATAAACCTACTCTCTGATTGTTGTAGCCCATCTGTAAACGCAGGAGCCCATACCAAAAAACAGACCAGACCACATGTTGATCAACAGTCCAGCAGCTCCAAACAACATGGAAAATGTTACCCATACCCAATGCCAGTAGCAAGTAAGTGTATTATAATTACTTAAGGATATGTTGTCCAAAGTGAAGGGTACAATATAATTTTCATTAATAATATATTTTATCACAAATACTGTATTCAGTTACGCTTCTAAAAAAAATGTCCTTACTTGCATAACACAAGCGTATGATCAATTTAACATAATCAATTTTCTCATATTCTGTTTTATTGTTTTACTGCATAAAAACTAGGGACTC
Source organism: Triplophysa bombifrons (assembly GCA_029783895.1). Lineage (NCBI taxonomy): Eukaryota > Metazoa > Chordata > Actinopteri > Cypriniformes > Nemacheilidae > Triplophysa > Triplophysa bombifrons. The sequence goes on along the minus strand of JAPMJR010000026.1, from coordinate 1,020,406 downwards.
AATCAATTAATTAATTGATTGATAATCTTTAAATCAATAATTAGATAAGATTAGACATTGTCATTTTAACATGCATAATTTGAGACACATTGGGGTCAGTTGCGGTCTAGTGGTTAGAGAGTTGGACTTGTAGCCAGAAGGTCGCTGGTTCAATTCTCAGTGCCACCAGGAAATGACTGAAGTGCCCTTGATCAAGGCACCTTACCCCTATTTGCTCTGCAGTGATATCTTCCCACTGCACCCTACTTGTAAGTCGCTTTGGATAAATGAACGCCAAAAAACATAGCTGATGCAAGGGAGGAAGGAAGAGAGCATGCAAATGTTCTGTTTGGGAAAATTTGTGTTTTAAAATTCAATACAATGAGCACAATGATCAATCATTTGAAAAAGTTCATCAAGCGGTATCCGGTACAGGATTTAAACAATACAACAGATCACAAGTGGTAAGCGCTAAATACAATTGTGAATGAGGTCTCTCAGCTTGCATCATTCATTCACACAGAACATTTTTACTGCATAATACTTACAGATACTAGTCCATATCACATATTTAAGTGTACTGATCTACTTTTTATTCATTCATCCAAACTTTATAACTTGTAGAGTCACATAGTTCTTCAAAGTATTTTAATTTTTATGACTGAATTCTGCAATTTTGTCGGTGTTATCCACATCACAGAAATCATAGGGTCCTAGTCAATACCACTTAATCCACTGTTTTTATCATGGCTCCTGAGAAATGCAACTCTTAAAATATCCAAGCTAAAGTGGAAACTTTGTTTAGTTTTGGTGTAAATCTCAATCACACCACTTCCCAATACACACACATGCCAGCTGTACCAAATCTATTGTCAGCAGGCTAATCTGACTGCTGAATGCTTAGATTTGTTCACAGGGAATGGAATAAAATTAACAGTAAACTAGCCTAATTTTACCACCTGGAACTATGACTTACTTTAACATTTGTTATTCTTTTTTATTTGAAAGATTTTTTATACTTGCCCCCATTAGATAGGCCAACAGGAATCTAAGATGGATAAAGTAGGACATAAGCCATTGGTGCCGTAATTTATGTTATTATACAGTAGTATTCAAACAATGATTGCATGTCAGACTTAAAGGAAACACCACCGTTTTAAGGTATGTCACTATGTACTTCCCTCAACTTAGATGAGTTGATACATATCTGTCCCCAGGGGCGGAGCCAGCCGATTTTGCCGGGGCTTCAGCCCCGGATGTTTTGAGTGTAGCCCCGATTCCCGAACGAGAAAAAAAAAAATCCTTTTTTTTTTTTTTTTTGAGCCTATGTAAACCCGCGAAATCATAAGTTGTCCTATTTGCGCTTTGGCTTTGCACGTACTGCATAGTGCATACAGCCTGTAAAAATAGACCTTAAAAATAATCTAGCCTAGAGTATAGGCTACATTTCTTTGCTGTCGTTTCTTCCTGTTGAATATGCAGCAGGTAGGGGAGGAGCTAGCAGCAAAGTCAAGTGTCTGAGAGAGTGTTGTTAATAACGACAGACAGCGGGCAGGAAAAATGAAGCAAACGAGACTTTGGGGATTTTTTGGAAAGAAGTCAGTGGGTAAGAATTCATTTTTTTTAATCCTTTAAATCTAAAGATCATCATCTGGATGTCTTCTTTCACTGTATGTCTATTTGTTTAACTAGCTATTAGGGTACTAGCATCACTTGTATGTTACTAGCATCTGATAGAAGTTAGTAGGGGTGTGTGCCAAAAAATCGATTCACAGAAGAATCTAGATTCTCATTTGCAACGATTCAGAATCGATCTGAAATGTCCAATAATCGATTTAATAAATTAATTAGGGCTGGGCAAATTAACGCGTTAACGCGGGCGATTCATTTTTTCAGCTTAACGCATTAAAAATATTTAACGCAAATAACGCAGCGTCCGTTTTTATATCCATTTTGCTTAGCGTTACATGATCATCACGCTTATTGATGTAAATACTTCCAAGCGTGACAAGACACAAGAGAACGCGCTGTATGCCAATGTCCTGTGTGTGTGTGTGTGCGTCTTATGTCAGCTAATCAAGGGACACACACACACACACACACACACACACACTCCACGCACAGACAGACTCGCGTCAGTTTCCTGCTCACAGTTGCTCACCTGCTCGAGTTCTCTTTTGCTCTTGAACAAACAATAACATAGAGGATTTTGAGTATTCTCATATCAGGAGTCATAATTAGTTAAATAACGTCTTAAATGAACTTAAAGAGTTGTGAGGAAATGAGATGCGCGGGACATCGCGTGAGATGCGCGGCTGTTCTTAAAGTGACAGGAGCACTGATGATGCCTGTCATTAATGTTCATCACAGAACAACGGGAACAGAGAAAATTGAAGCTTTAATGATGATTCATCTATATTTAATTACTAATAATACTAATCATTACTACTAATGAGTAGCAATTGAGAACCAGACTGTTTTTGATAAAAGGCACTTTCCTGAGAATTGAACTTAATAAATGTGAAAAAGACACTTTAATGTCTTCGTTTGTCATTCTGTATAGCAAAGCAGATGAGAGTAGATCATGATCAGAAACCCGATTAGAAATCATTATGGATAAAATCGAATCGTTTTGAATCGAAAATCTTTTTGAATCGAAAATCGATTATGAATCGAATCGTGGCCTCAAGAATCGGAATCGAATTGAATCGTGAGATGGTAAAAGATTTCCACCCCTAGAAGTTAGTGATACTAGCAAGTGATAGAAGATTGCTCAATCCATGCTCAATCAAATATAAAATAATGTGATCCTCATCAATTATTAAACAGTGTGTAAATCAAAAGTAAAAAATAAAATAAAACGCTTAATATTACCAGATGAAATGAAGGGTAAGTTAACCCACAAATAGCCTAGAAAACTACTGTCTGTGAAGGTTTGGACTTTGGACTCGATCTACTCCATCTGTGTTTTTATTATTATTCTGAATCCGTTCTGAATCTGATCAAGGTGTAGTCTTCAACTTTTTTTTGTTTAAAATGTTGCCTTTCTTTATGAAACTTACCAACAATCAAGTGTTGATAAAAAATGCAACATTAAGCTAATGACATGTTTTTAAAATTAAGGTACAGTTAAAGTTTTTTTTTTTTTTATAAAAAAATATCTACATTTAAACACAATAGTATACTGTGCAAGTGCAAACATAATACAACAATAGTGAACTATAAGTAAAGGCAAAACTTGCAAGTATACTTGCAGTATACACTACTAAACTAATAGTTTACTGAGAGTACACTTCAGTGTGTACTTTCATAAACAAAAAATACTACTTGTATTAAAATAGTAAACTACTACTTAAGAGTTAACTTGTAGTACAGATGCATTAAAAATGAGACACCTACCTAGCCTAGTTTACTACTCTTACACTTATAACTTAAACATATACTTTTATAAAAGTGGGCCAATTTAGTCCCAAGCTGTATTGAAATAGTACACATTGATATTGGTATACTTAAATATACTTCAACATTACTTAAGTATACTTCTTCATAAAATGAACTTGAAGTATACTTCTTTTTCATAAGGGTAGCTTACGAAAAAGTTTTATCCCTAGTTTTATCCCACTTTACTGAATACTTTCCTTGTTTATCAGATGTTGTTTTCTCTAAGGATATAACCAATAAGCGTTAACATAAAATGTATGTGTGACTTATGTGTTATTAGTTTGTAGTAAATATACACTTATACACATGGTTTTGTAGAGGGTAGCAAAGATGAGCTGCAGACTGAGGAGGAGCCAGCAGCAGCAGCAGCTGTGCCAGGATCAGACATGGAAACTGGTTAGTGGTAACAATAAATCAATTTTACTTTGGAGAAAGTTAAAAGTGAAACATTGATATACAGTTCGATGCCATGGTGTGTCAATGAACTTTGACTGAAGTCATTCATGTATTGCTTTAACTTAGTTGTTGTTTGAAGCTGAAGTTGTTTGAAACTGATTGGCAATTAGTTATGTGTTGTATCTGTTCTTTTGCATCACAGATGATTCAGGGAGGAGAGAGGCTGAGTTAGTTGAGGTCGCTAGTACTGTAGTGGAAGATTTAGGGACTGTAGAAACAGGCCCAGCCAGAGCAAAACTAAAAGAATACCCTCTCACAACCTTTGGACTACAGAGAAGGTCCTTCCAGCAAAAATGGTTTGAGACATTTGACTGGTTAGAGTACTCTGCTAGCCGAAATGCAGCCTTCTGCTTTGCATGCAGGCTCTTTGGGAAACAAGTGTCTAGAGTTAACAAAGATGTGATAACCAGCTCTGTTGGATTTTCTAACTGGAAACGAGCCTTGGACAGCTTTAGAGAGCACGATAGTAGCTCAGGACACAAAGCTTCAATGCTTGCATGGAAGACTTACAAAGCCAGTTTATCACATGGCAGTGTAGTTGAGCGAATGCATGTGGCCAATGTTGACCAGATAATTGAAAGAAGAGAATACCTTCGTCGTATCACTGCTGTCGTTAGCTTTTTGGGAAAGCAAGGCCTCACATTCCGTGGCCATGATGAGAAAGAGTCCTCTGACAATCAGGGAAATTTCTTAGAAATGATGAAATTTCTAGAGGAATTCGACCCCTTTCTCCAAAGCTACACACCTCCCGCCCATTCCACATATCTCTCTTCAGGCTCACAGAATGAGATGATTCAATGTTGTGCAGAGGAAGTTACTGCATCCATCATTAAAGAGATGAAGCATTCAAAAATGTATGCAGTGATGGCTGATGAGGCTCGAGATGGTCATGTGGAACAGCTTGCTGTGTGTGTTCGTTATGTGGGATATGAGAACACTGTCAAAGAAAGTTTTCTGGAACTTACAAGTCTGAAGTCTTTCGATGCACATTCCATTACAGAGGCCATTGAAGAAGTTCTCAAATCAAAAGGCCTGGAAGACCTGCAATGTGTTGCTCAGGCTTACGATGGGGCCTCCGTCATGAGCGGTGCTGTTCGGGGTGTTCAGGCTCAATTCCGTGTGAAGCATCCAGAAGCAGTGTATGTGCACTGCTATGCCCATGAACTGAATTTGGTGCTTTGTCACACTTGCAGGGCTGTGCCAGAAGCCATTGATTTCTTCGACACACTGGAGAGTGTGTACTGTTTCTTCAGTGTGTCTTTAGTTAATCATCAGTCTTTCTCTGACATGCAAAAAGCCTTGGGCTTAGAGAATAGTGAGCTTGTTCAGCTCTCGAAGACACGGTGGGCATGCCAGCTCAAATCAGTCACTGCCGTGATTGCAAATCTGCCAGCATTGTTGAAGTCCCTCACAGAATTGACCAGTACCACCACAGCAATTGGACTGCTTTCCAAACTTTCAAGACTTTCAAATGTCTATATGCTTGTGATGTTCAAAGCTTTGCTGTCCACTACAGAGGGACTTCACAAGTACCTTCAAAAAGAGGATGTAGACTTAGCACAAGCTACATGGTATAAAGATGCGGTCCTTGAAACACTTAGGTCCATGCGGACAGAGGAAATGGCAGAGAAATTCTATAATCAGGCCAAAGAAATTCTTGAGGCCAACCATCTGTCAGAGACCCCAGCTCCAGGAGGTTCTCAAAAACGCAAGCAGAAGCGATTAGATGACTATGTGGTAGAGTCCACCACTGGCACAAGGGCTTATGTGAGCACTTTGGATAAGATAAGAAATCACATATTTTACCCATGCCTTGACAGAATGGTGAGTGAGCTGGAGGGGAGATTTTGTGGTGTTGGTGCAGAGCTAATGAAAGGCATCAAAGCTTGCCATCCAGCAGCAAATGACTTCCTGTGTGAAGAATCATTAGAGCTGATTGCCAAACATTATAACATGAAGGTCAGTAAAGAAGAGGTTGCAGTGGCTAGACAGTTCCTGATCAAAAGAAGAGATGAAGGTGTCATTTCAGATATGGCAAGTGTATACAAGCTCCTTGACCCTGACATGTTCCCAAGCCTGAGATCAGTCTTTCAAGCAGCACTAACGATTCCTGTCAGCAGCTGCAGTTGCGAAAGATCATTCAGTGCTCTGCGTCGCCTACACACATGGTTGAGAAGAACCATGGGTCAGCAGAGGCTCAATTACCTGGCAGTGATGTCTATTGAGAGGGGACTTGTGTGTGTCACAGACCATAACAGTGTCATGAACCGATTTGCAATGCTCAAACCAAGAAAATACCCTTTAATGATACCCAGCAAAGCAAGTGAAAAAGCAAGTGATGAGAGAAAGACTACAGCAGGTGATGAGAAAGACTAGCAAGTGGATGAGAGACTACAGCAGGTGATGAGAAAGACTAGCAAGTGATGAGAGACTACAGCAGGTGATGAGAAAGACTAGCAAGTGATGAAAGACTACAGCAGGTGATGAGAAAGACTACAGCAAGTGATGAAAGACTACAGCAGGTGATGAGAAAGACTACAGCAAGTGATGAAAGACTACAGCAGGTGATGAGAAAGACTAGCAAGTGGATGAGAGACTACAGAAGGTGATGAGAGACTACAGCAAGTGATGAGAAAGACTAGCAAGTGGATGAGAGACTACAGAAGGTGATGAGAGACTACAGCAAGTGATGAGAAAGACTAGCAAGTGGATGAGAGACTACAGCAAGTGATGAGAAAGACTAGCAAGTGGATGAGAGACTACAGCAAGTGATGAGAAAGACTAGCAAGTGGATGAGAGACTACAGCAAGTGATGAGAAAGACTAGCAAGTGGATGAGAGACTACAGCAGGTGATGAGAAAGACTAGCAAGTGGATGAGAGACTACAGCAGGTGATGAAAGACTACAGCAGGTGATGAGAGACTACAGCAGGTGATGAGAAAGACTAGCAAGTGATGAAAGACTACAGCAGGTGATGAGAAAGACTAGCAAGTGGATGAGAGACTACAGCAGGTGATGAAAGACTACAGCAGGTGATGAGAAAGACTACAGCAGGTGATGAGAGAGAAATATAACTAATATAGAAGGACATACCAGATAGACAGCAAGAGGTGAATAGTGTATGTTGTATGTTGACTCTGTGTATATGTATTGAGCATAATGTTAAAGATGTATAATGTTATCATGCTCAGTTGAGCAATGGTTATGCTCTTCATATCCAAAAAAAAGGTTGTGCTCAGTTGAGCACTGAGAGGATGTTAGCCTGCCTTGAAGATAATGTTAAAGATGTATTTTGACTGAAAGTAAAGTGTTACTGACTGTAATAAAAAAAAAAAAACCTCTTCGAGTGATCCCTGTATTTGCATTAAATGTTCTGGGCTAAGCCCCGGATGTCCTTCAATGCTGGAAACGCCCCTGTCTGTCCCCGTCTCAGTGCATGCTCTTAATCGCTCTTCTCAAAGGCCGAAGTGCTGCGAAGGGCTCTTCCGCCATACATTATAGTTATCATCTTTTATCCGCTTAGAAAAGTTTTGTTTTGTGTCACCATACTTACTCGTGTAACTACTCATATAACCATCTTTAAATAGGAAAAACATTGAAGTGTTTGGTGACTTCTAAATTCATTCCTGTTCAGATTAGGGCTGTGCAATTAATCGCAATTGCTTGACTTTCTCCTTATCAGGTAACATAGTACCCATAACAGTTTCACACAACTTTTTCACATTTAATTTTTCCCTACTTGTTTTGTTAATCTTCATTTTTTTTAATCAAATTTGTAACAAGTAAAGCTGATTCAAAAATTATTTTGATTGCTTACATACAGGAAGACTCTGTAGGAAGAATATTTGCTGATGTTTCCAACTTCTTATGCAGTTATTAAAGACTAGTAATAGCGCTGAATTCATTCTGTGAAATATCCCAAAACACATTTACACATTTATTTATTTGGCAGTCGGTTTATCCAAAGCGACTTACAAGTAGGATGCAGTGGACAGCTATCCCTGCAGAGCAAACAGGGGTAAGGTGCCTTGCTGGCTACGCATCTAACTCTCTAACCTCTAGTCCACAGCTGACCCAAATTGCTTTTTGCACGATTTAATAGTCATAGATTGTTCACTCGATTGTTGTTTGTTTGTTTTTTTTGTTTTACTTCTCTTTTTGTGTAACCCAACTACAGTACCAATCCTTACTGACTTTTAGTATCAATTCTGGGCCAAGTTGTTAAAATGGTACTGGTTTTACAATTTGAAATGGCGCAGTATCAGTTGTGCTGCAATAAGACTATAACCTGCCAATTTGGGTTAGTCTATGACCCTTAATCTAGCACCCACAGGAGGACCAATGTGATGTCTGCATTACACTTATGGTTGGGTATTGTAAGAAAATTTTCATTTCCAATTCTGGTTCCAGTCCTACCTAATGATTCCTGGTTCAGATTCCATTTAATTGCCATTCAACTAACTATTGATCATTTCAGTGTATGTAGTGAAATAGTAATGTTGAGTATTTCTTGTTGGTGATTTCACACTGTTCTAGATAAGAACTGGCATGTTCTAAGTTCCCAACCCTAACTAAAGTGATGAAGCTTAAACAAACTCAACTGGCTCAATGTGTCATGTATAATTAATTATTCCTCTTGTATTCACAGGTTGATGACAAATGAGGTCATGGGGAGTTTTAATATGAAGGGGGGAAGGGGAAACTTGCCTTCACCAAGCTCCACCTGTATGCTGTTGTCACAGGTAAAAATAAAGAATGAAAATATTAGTTCCGCATCACTGTGACATTGAGTGTTGTTTAGTTTAAATTCTGGTATTTCAGTGAAAACCACTTATTACGTGTCGTAGTCAAGCTGTGATCAACCTATCTGCTACATTCAAAAAATGTCACATTACATTTCAGAAACTGGTATCCCTCTGGTGTTGTCAAAACTTTTTTTCAGAGTTATGCAGTTGTCACACAGAAATAAAACAAACGTTCCTATATACACTTGTTGATTGGCAGGTCATTCATGTCGCCAGCATAACTTTATTCCATTTGAGATCTTTAATTGATCAGAACTCTAACAATTGTTTTAGCATTTATACTGACATGTCATATATATGTTAATTTACCTTAAGACATTTGCATTCATGTTTTCTTTCGTTTTTGCTAGATTGTCTGCTCAGTACTTCTGAAATGCATCAAAAGCTGAAACACAGTATCTAGTTGCAGCAATTACCTGCAGTAATGTTTAATGTTCACGGCTATTAAAGCTAGAGAAGATTTTTTTTCCAAGAAACTGGTTGAAAGTCTCTTACTATCCTGTTAGTAGTCAATAATTTAAGTGGTCTAAATATATTCTGTGGAATTCTCCTATTTCTTACAGAGAGTGTCCAGAAAACATTGAAGGAGATGGAGGCAAAGATTGGAGCGGCCATCGCCTTTTGTTTAAAATATGTACCAGATAGGGTTGGTGGAGGTGACAACTATTCAGTTTTAGTTATTAAATATTTATTTTACATTGTTCAGATTGTAGATGGTTAATTATCTAGTCTTATTTTAAAAACATGTGAAATATTTGTAAACCTTGTTTTAAAAAATTAAAAGATTTTTTTCATAATCCAGTTCATCTCTTTTTTCATTTTTCTGATAAAACCACCCAAAATGTGTGGATTCATGTTTCACTTTAAGTTCAACTTTAATCTTTGCTAATTTTCTAAAATTAATCATTTGTCTGATTTTATCATTTTCTCAACATGCTTTCTCGGTATGTTAATTTTTTTTTACAACAAAAAACAGCATCTGTTAAAAGTTTTATGTCATGCCAACAAAATCCGACAACTATCCTTGGTTTTTGACAGGTAGCGATTTTGATTCGGGACCAAAATCTTTTCAGAGGTCGAGCTTGATTTGAAGACAGTTTTTCCAGTTTTGAGATAAATCAACTGCAATGCAACTGGTCCAAAATGGGATTCTGATGTCGACCGAATTGACAATGTTGAAGATTGTTTTTTTTATTTAAAACCAAAATTTAACATTTGACCAACGTTGGAGATTGACGTCAGTTTGACGTTGGGTTGTGACCTCAACACGATTTTTATTTACAACCAAAATTTAACATTTGACCAACGTTGGAGATTGACGTCAGTTTGACGTTGGGTTGTGACCTCAACACGATTTTTATTTACAACCAAAATTTAACATTTGACCAACGTTGGAGATTGACGTCAGTTTGACGTTGGGTTGTGACCTCAACACGATTTTTATTTACAACCAAAATTTAACATTTGACCAACGTTGGAGATTGACGTCAGTTTGACGTTGGGTTGTGACCTCAACACGATTTTTATTTACAACCAAAATTTAACATTTGATCAACGTTGGAGATTGACGTCAGTTTGACGTTGGGTTCTGACGTCAACCCGATTTTCATTTTCAACTAAAATGCAACATTAAACCAACGTTGGAATTTGACGTCAGTTTGACGTTGGGTTGTGACGTCAACCCGATTTTCATTTTCAACTAACATGCAACGTCGATCCAACGTCGGAGTCCAACGTCATGCTGACGTTACATTGACGTCCGGTGCCTGCTGGGTTTCTCATATATTATTATGTTTTATTATAATTATTATTATCTCATTATTAGTATGCAGAGAAAATACTTGCTGGAGAGCCTCTTCAATTTTCAAATGACCCCTCTGCGGCTGAAAAATACAGAAGACAGGTGGCGTTGACACTCCTAAACGAGACAGGTATTATTTGTTTATTTCTGTGATTTTCACAATATCATATATTATTTCAATGATTAACAGTTGAAACCCATTACTAAGTTGTATTGTTTTATTGGTGACCAGATGACCTCAGTGAGCTTTGCCACTATTGTGGGGAGAAGGATGCAGGGCAAGGAAGGACAACTGCCAAAAAAAAAAGAAAATGCTTGGGTAAAAATTGTATTAAGTATACATCTATCATGATAGTATGCTATTCTGTATTTCAGTTATTTATCTTAGAATTTTTTTTGCATTACTATTACTTCTGTTTCCTCAGGTCCAGTGTGACGTGTGTGACCGATGGTTCCACATACAGTGTGCTAAAATGGGGGACCCCAGGAAGTACTTCAGCTGTGCTGCATGCCAGTTTGTGCTTCCAGTTTAGAATTCTACTGCATTTTCTTTTGCAAACATGTAAAAAAGTAATAAAATAATGTGCAAGACTTGCGCTTCATTTATGTGGTTATTGTGATTGTGTAGGTTTATGTACTAATTTTAAGGTACATGATAATCAAATGCTTCTGAAATGCACCATAATATAATTTATTTAATAATTATTTTGCAGTTTTTAAAAATAAAGTTTAATGAAATGCACTTAAATATACTTCAAATCAAGTCCAAGTTACGTGCATCGTGATATATGGTGACCTGCTGTACCACAGTCACTGTTCTCATCACAGCTAAATGCTCTTCAGGATAAGACACAGAAGGCATCAGATGTCAAAGGAGTGAATATGAAGAACAATAAGGCTATTCTGTGTAAAACAGGGGAAGGTAACGGAATATTTTAGGCCTGTAACTGTGCATCGTGAAATATGGTGACCTGCTGTAGGACTAAAAGGTTACTTTGTACATTATAAACATATAATTTTATAATATTATGTTCTTATGTACATTTTATAGTCTATAATGCATGTATGTAGAATGTTTAAAATAGTCGTGATTGCTGTTCTATTATTAGGATAAAAGTGAATATATATATATATATATGTGTGTGTGTGTATATATATATATATATATATCTACACATACACACACCTACATATTGGCTATAAAACAATTACCATGGGAATCACAATAATTCCAAACGAATTAAATGATCCTGCTTTGTACAGTTCAATCTGCGTGTCCAGCTACCCACGTCACGTGAGCACTCTCAACAGACGAGAAAAGCCCGCTCACAGTAACGTGCACGAGAACAAAGCGCGTTATTGCCCAAGATTAAAAAGCTGCGCACGAGCACAAAGCGCATCCTCGCCCGAATTTACGCTCTTTGCGTAGAGAATTGTCGACAGTGACAACAGCGCCTACTAGGGTCACAAAATATCACGGGTAACAGAACATTTTGTAACACCGGCCCTGGTTTCCGTGGGCGGGAGAAACAATCGTATTGCAGATTCGGGCCGTACCTGTGCAAGCGAGCGTGCGTGTTTGAGGAGGCTGTCACAATCGATCCCAGCGCAAAACTTTACGAAGGTAAGTCATGGTTTGAAAAAACTGTTTTAATAATGAATACAATTCTTTCTGATTGTGTTGTGTACTCGATAACTTAAAAAGGTTTGGAGTTTTGTTGCTCGTTAGTTCGGTAAGGAATGAATCGTTATCTTAGCTAACGGTAACACACTTGCTAACAGAAGACAATTCTTCAATTACATGCAATGAACGGATTTTATTTGCTTTTTTTGTATTTTTACCGTTAATGTTTGCTGAGTAGATGTTAGCGAAAGACTTTAGCATTAATGTAAATGTAATGTCAGCTAGCAAATGCCCATCTTAAAATATTGGATTTTTCATCACATATAAACAGTTTGAATAATTTGATAAAGTGTTATAAATTATTCAAAGCTTGCGTCCCATCATTGTGTTTATGTGGTGCTAAGTACAGTCAGTAGGCCTAAGTAATTTTTCTAAATGGGAATTCACTGTCACAAAATCAATTGTTTATGCGTTAATTGATCAATCTATGACATCACAATGGGTTTTTCTATGTGACCCGGATTTTGCCCAGAGTTTATTGAATGAAGGGTTAGTTATCCCACATATTTGTTGTGTAAATCACAGAAAAGCATCACTGTGAAAAAGATTTGCTAACTTGACTCATAGTAAGGTATCATCTGAAAATAGTGAACTTGGTGCTTTGAGTCGCTGGGGTTAATTAATACGGTTTAGCATCTGTATGAGTGCTCGCTACAGAGTGTATAAAGTGTTGAAGTGAATTATAAAATGAAGTTAGGGTTGAGTCATAAATAAACGCATGCTGTTAATAAAATCTCTGATGGAAATATGAACAACAACAGACAAAAACAAAACTACAACTGACCTTAAGTCACAATCTTAAATGAACAGCTGTAAATAACAGATGATAACAGAAGAAAAAAAACCTCTTAACATATTCAATTATTATAACTCCACATTCACTTTGTTAAATGTGTACAAAATATCTCATTGAGAATGAAGTGTGTATGTTGATGTCTGTGTCTCTTGTGTGCTTGTTTGGTTGTGATACAACACAAGTAGTCCCCGCTGCAGACTGTAGCGCGGTGACGTCATGCATGTATAAGTGCGCATGACGTACTGCATGCTTTTAAACCGCATGCGCCATACTGTCGACGTTTGTTTACTTCTGTATACGAGAACATGTTCAAACAACACGGGAATGGATTCAATTTTAATGTCACTATCCCCCAGCCCCCTTCAATTCAAGCACTGCCTAAGATGCACTGACTCTATTAACAAATTGTTGAAGACAACTCGGATTTCGGGAATTCCCGACCTCAAATTTAGAAGTAAACGTTTTACAGCACGAAATGACATGAATAAAGTATTTTTGTAAAGTTTTTTAATACATTAAAATCAAATTGGATCGCAAATAAGTTTTCGTTGTTACATTTGTTTTAATCGCTTTAATGCATCCTTGATTAATTAAATTAAATTCAAATGTGTTTTAGTTAGGATTAAAAAAAACTAGAAAAAACTATTTTTTTAATCTGTAAACAATTATAGATTCCGCCACCATTCTAAACATTTTTACTCTCTTATATTGTATTACCATATAGTTCTGCTGTGAAACTAGAGGACTTACTAAGTGGCAGTACTTTCTTATTTCTTTCTTGGCACTATAGCTCTTCATAATCACACATTTGGCACCAACGTTTATTTAATTAGTTGATTGTCAACAAAATAAGAAACCATGTGTAAGGATTTCTTGTAATATTAACTTTTTTTTACTTTTAGAGACGATGAAAAGGAGGGAACCCACTTTAACAAGCTCTGGAGTTAGACGAAGGGCTCGCAATGCCCTTGAAAACTGATTGCATGACATTGCAGAAGACTGTCTGATAGAACAGCCTCAAGCTCATAATGCTGAAACAAATTCCAACCTCAATGATACTGACAGCAGGAATGACTCAAGACTCCCTCAGATAGATGACCATTAAATTTCTATTGCCGATGATGATAATGGAGAAGTAACCGAAGGACAGTATGTTTCAGAGCCAGACTCTGAATCAGAGTCTGAGTTTGTTAAGGATCCAGTCAGCCTTGCAGAAAGCTTAGCCAATTGGGCTGTACAGTTTGGTGTTTCTTTAGTAGCTCTCACAGCCCTCCTTACTTTGTTGAGACTGTACCACCCAAGGTGCCCAAAGATGCTCGAACCATCCTTAAAACAAAAACTGAATATAAAATCCTACAAAAATGTGGGGGTCTGTACTATTATAGAGGTATTCTGACAGCTATGCATAACACCCTAAACCAGCTAATTGAAAGTGTCGCAGATGGCTTTAATTTTAGATTGCAGATAAACATTGATGGTTTGCCATTGTTTAAGAGTTCAAATTTACAGCTATGGGGCGCGCCTCATATATAATCACAAACATAAACAAACGTAAAGAAGAATATAATTAATTTATTTGTACATTATTTATACATACATACGTACTATAACAACAACACTCCTCTACTGATTGTTGTATTTGAAGGTGCAATGCTTCGCAGCCAGTAGCACAGCCCTTGAAGGAGTGTAGCTATGAGCAGCACCTGTGAAATTCAATTTGCAGGAAAGTAGTGACTGAAGGGTTTTATAAGTCTTTAACAGTGTTGTGTTTTAATTACCATGTTTTAATTGCATATGTTTAATCAAGTTATTTGTCATCAATATAATCATGCTGTAGTGTCATAATTACTGTGGTTCTGTGAAGGAGAGAATATTAGACCACAAGAAACAGTGCGTCCAAGGGGGGTAAATCAGCTCAGGTATGTGCAAGAGTGATTAACTGTTATGCCTGAACCAAGCCGAGCATGCAAACACAAACCACAGATCTTATGTTTAGATAAGTGTTGGGTGAACTAGTTGGGGGAAGTTTGGTGTTTTACAGATGCTAAGAGAACAAAAAAGATGGGTGCGGTTGTGCACAAGCGCCAAGTGGTCATCTCTCCATTGGCTAAAGACTAAACGGCGGGATGTCTCAAGAGCCGTGAGATTGGACACTAACTACTGAAGCAAGCTTGAAGATACACCCACACATACACATATAAAAATGTAAAACACTGTTTAGGCGGGGCTGATTCTCCGGGACTCTCTGTTGAGTTAGTTGTGTGTGAGACAGCCCAGCGCTGATTTTCAGGTTAATAAACTTCAACTTTATTCAAAGAACGTCTGTAAGTCCAATTTTTGGACACGCTGGACATTTTTTAAGTCCATCATGAGTTAAGCGTTGAATTGTCAATCCTTGTTCTATTCTCTGTCACTATCTTTCTAACCATGCTGAACACCCTCTCTGATGATGCATTGCTGTGTGGCACACACAAAAGTGCCTTCATTAAATGCACCAGAGTGTGGAATCTTCCATCTCTCCCTAGCATAGCCCAAAACCTGTCGATCCTTGCTTCCTGAGGAAGATCTTCCCTGCCAAGCACCTGGTACTCCACTACTTCTTCCCTAAGGCTATCCAGGTCCAACCGCAGCTGTGGTAGACTTCTCCCTAGCTCAATAACTGCAATTGAAAATGTGCAATTAAGCACAAGTGAGCTGGGGATATCATTTCTTTCTACATTTACATTTAGCAGACGCTTTTATCCAAAGTGACTTACACTGCTTTATCCTATACATTTATACATAGGTATTTGCAATCCCCTGGGATCGAACCCACAACCTTGCGTTGTTAACACAATGTTCTTACCACTGATCTACAGGAAATTTTCTCTGTTCTCTCTCTCTATTATCATCTGTAACGTCTGATTGATTATTAAACAACTACCACATCATTTCAAAAAGGGGATGCACCTGAATTTGGGGAAAATTAATGTCGTGACTCTGGGTCCAACACGGTCAGGTTTTGGAGGATGATGTTGTCGAGGGGGAATGCAGTCATCATCTTTGTGGTTACAGCTACAAAGAAGTCTCTCACTGCTCTGACACATGATCACATAAAAAAGTACAGGCATTGTATGATGGGATGTCAGTTTGTTAGCTCTTAGGATGTAAGCTGAATTGGATAACACAATAATCATAATGTTTACTTTATCATCATTTGCACAGAAGAGGAAAGTTCATCCATGTTGTCCTCCAAGAAGGTTTGTGCAGCTGCTCCAAGAAAGAGTTCTTTATCTGGAAACTGTAGGCTGGCCTCCTTGAACTTGATGTCCTTCAGTGGGACGTCAGCAATAAGGCTGGCAGGGAGAAATCTTCCCATGAATCTTCTCACCAAGCTGGTCATCTCCCGGTGCAGCCTATGGATCATGACTCCTTCAGCCTACAAACACATGACGGATGATCTGTTATGAAAAATGATGATATCAGCATTATTTATTATAATTATTTAAGTTTATCTTTTGATAGGCTGGCTGACCTGAAACAACATTGAACTCTGCCAGTGGTTTCAGAACCTGGGAGAGGAAGAGGAAGAAGAACTTTCTCTTCTTGCTTGTTAAATGCTCTGCCAGCATCTTCACTTTGCCAGGCTTCTCCACATCCTCATGACTAGCAAAATATGCCTGCAGTGGATCCCACTGGCTGAGCACCCTTTTTATGCAAGTCAGCAAGCTGAGCCACCTGGTTGCACAATATCGGAGTATCTTCAGAGTCTCTGAGTCTGTGAACTCAACAAACTCTTTGAAGATTTCACAACGTTTGGCACTACAGTTGAGAAAGGTAAAAAAAAGGAAAGAAAGTTAAATATTGAAAAGCCAGGGAACCAAAATGACATCCAATAAATATCAAATTGTGGCACAGAGCCTCTCTTTTAACTTATGTGCAAGTGTAACGGCCGGGCGGAATATCAATATGCGTACCTTATGTCAAAGTGAGCATATATGCTGCTGAGGATTTCTTCAATAGGCTGGTGTAGAGCCCTAATGCCACATCCTGTGGCCAGCTGGACCAGATGACAGATGCATCCCATGTCAATTAGGGATGGCTGCATGTCTTTAATTCTGCTGACAACAGAATTGTGCTTCCCCTTCATGACACTGGCATTATCAATATTAAATGCCATAATGTTTTTCCAGTCAATTTTTCTGTCACTGGGAACAAACAAATTACAACATTACTTATAAGTTGTCTATCTCCAAGCATATTATAATGTGACTTTAATTTTACCTTAGCACTGTGTTCAGTGACTGAAAGAGGTTCTCTGCTGTGCCAATGTTGCACACTGGCATGTGCAGAAACCTTGTCATCACCTCCTGAGTTTTCGGATCGCAAACCCTGGAATTAATTAAAAGAGAAGTGTAAATACAAAATACATACTTTATCCGTGTTTCTGCTTGTGCTTTCATCACACATCAGACCAAAGTCTTGGTCAAGGCACAGTTTGATCACTTCCCTGTCCAATTCCGGGGCAATGGCACCTATAAAAGTACACGGTAATGAAAACACGTTTTTTCTACTAACTGTGCTTTCTTAAGAAAAAATAAAGAATTAATACTCTTTAACAATTCAATCTTAAAATACGGGACAAATCCGTATTATGAAGGGACAAGTCTCAACCCTAACTCTTAGAAAACAGTATTATTTTATATACACTCACCTTTCACTATTTGAGTAGCCTTTGTTCTTCCGTTTGCGAACTGGTGAGCAATATCTGAATCCGGGAACATATTCTTCACGGATTTGTTGAAAACATCCGCAAATGTGAACGGGATGTTGTTTGTAGCTAATAGCATAGCCATCTTTGTCTCGGCATAAATAACACCATCGGTTCTACCTTTGGAAAGATGGCCCAAAATACTGGGCTGTGACCGGTGCTGCATTGCCGCAGACTTGTGCTTTTCTGACCCTATGTGTGTAATTAAATCCGTTCGGCCACCGTGTTCAATGGAGAAGTCTGATCTACAAAATTTCAGTCAGCATATCTCTTCCCCTCCGAGCTGTCCTGGATGAACGTGAATTCTTTTTTCCATTCAGTTAGGAATTTGCAGGCATATTTTCTCTTTTTATTCGCCATGGCTCTTCTTTCTTCATTTTCCCCTTCTTCTGCTTCTTTTTCTGTTCTGAATTTGCCGCGCTTGACTTCGATGTGTAACCTTGTATTTTTGTTCGGTCTGAAATGGCGCCCAGTGACGGATGGTGTAGCAATATTGTTGTCCGGGTGGAAATCGGGAGAAAGGTCGGCCCGGGAGATTTTCGGGAGGGGCTTTGAAATTCGGGAGTCTCTCGGAAAAATCGGTAGGGTTGGCATGTATGTATATGTGATGCCCCAGCTAGAGCGTTTGTAAAAAACACAAAGGCTCACAATGGATATCATGGATGTGATAAGTGTTGTCAGCCAGGTGTTTATGTTAACAACAAGATGACATACCCCAGAAATGATTTTGTTTTGCGGACAGATTCATCATTTGCTGACAGAGTTGTCGAGGAGCATCATCACGATGGACCACATGGATTTAGTGGTCTAAATGTGGGCATGGTGTCTAAATTCCCTTTAGATTACATGCACCTTGCATGTTTAGGTGTCACCCGTAGGTTGTTGAATATTTGGCTGAGGGGCCTTTACATTTTCGCTTGTCGTCCAGTCTAGTTGATCAGATTTCTCAAAGTCTGATTCGAATGCGTGCATACATACCAGCTGAGTTTGCAAGGAAGCCGAGGTCTCTGAGAGAGCTTGATCGTTGGAAAGCTACTGAACTAAGGCAGTTTCTGTTGTTCTAGCACCATATTTAGATAGTAATGTACAGTTGAAAGAAAAAGTATGTGAACCCTTTGGGCTTACTTGGATTTCTTCATAAATTGGTCATAAAATGTGTTCTGATCTACATCTAAGTCACAACAATAGAGAAACACAGTCTGCTTAAACTAATACCGCACAAACATTATATGTTTTCATGTTTTTATTGAACACAACATGTAAACATTCATAGTGCAGGGTGGAAAAAGTATGTGAACCTTTGGGTTTAATAACTGGTTGACCCTCCTTTGGCAGCAATAACCTCAACCAAACGTTTCCTATAGTTGCAGGTCAGACCTGCACAAAGGTCAGGAGAAATTTTGGACAATTCCTCTTTACAAAAGTGTTTCAGTTCAGCAATATTCTTGGGATGTCTGGTGTGAATCGCTCTCTTGAGGTCATGCCACAGCATCTCAATCGGGTTGAGGTCAGGACTCTGACTGGGCCACTCCAGAAGGCGTATTTTCTTCTGTTGTTGATTTACTTCTATGCTTTGGGTCGTTGTCCTGTTGCATCGTCCATCCTCTGTTAAGCTTCAGTTGGTGGACAGATGCTCTTAAGTTTTCCTGCAAAATGTCTTGATAAACTTTGGAAATCACTTTTCCATCGATGACAGTAATCCGTCCAGGGCCTGAGGCAGCAAAGCAGCCCCAAACCATGATGCCCCCTCCACCATATTTCACAGTTGGGATGAGGTTTTGATGTTGGTGTGCTGTGCCTTTTGTTCTCCACACATAGCGTTGTGTGTTCTTTCCAAACAACTCAATTTTGGTTTCATCTGTCCACAGAATGTTTTGCCAGTAGTGCTGTGGAACATCCAGGTGCTCTTTTGCAAACTTCAAACGTGCTGCAATGTTTTTTTTGGACAGCAGTGGCTTCCTCTGTGGTGTCCTCCCATGAAGTCCATTCTTGTTTAATGTTTTCCTTATTGTAGATTTGTCAACAAAAATGTTAGCATGTGCCAGAGATTTCTGTGAGTGTTTAGCTGACACTCTAGGATTCTTCTTCACCTCATTGAGCATTCTGCGCTGTGCTCTTGCAGTCATCTTTACAGGACGACCATGCCTAGGGAGTGTAGCAACAGTGCTGAACTTTCTCCATTTGTAGACAATCTGTCTTACCGTGGACACATGGACATCAAGGCTTTTAGATATACTTTTGTAGCCCTTTCCAGCTTTATGTAAGTCAACAATTCTTGATCGTAGGTCTTCTGAGAGCTCTTTTGTGCGAGGCATGGTTCACATCAGACAACGCTTCATCAGAACAGCAAACTCAAAACTGGTGTGTGTTTTTTATTGGACAGGCCAGCTTTAATCGACACATCCAATCTCATCACATTGATTGGACCCCAGGTTGGCTGACTCCTGGCTCCAATTAGTTCTTGGAGAAGTCATAAGCCTAGGGTTTCACATACTTTTTCCACCCTGCACTATGAATGTTTACATGTTGTGTTCAATAAAAACATGAAAACATATAATAATTGTGCGGTATTAGTTTAAGCAGACTGTGTTTCTCTATTGTTGTGACTTAGATGAAGATCAGAACACATTTTATGACCAATTTATGAAGAAATCCAAGTAAGCCCAAAGGGTTCACATACTTTTTCTTTCAACTGTATATAATAACTTCATCCTGTTGTATACAGGTATTAGCATCCTGGTCAGTCCTAAGCTATGTTCCTTGTTTAACAGTTAGTGTCACACTACTCACAACATTTGTAAGACATTTTGGGGAGCTTTATGGAAATGATGCCTTGGTGTATAATGTGCATGCCTTGGTCCACCTGTCAGCTGATGCCCAACTGCATGGTTCTTTAGACTCGATATCAGCTTTTCCATATGAAAATTACCTCCATACACTGAAGAAATTCGTAAGAAAGCCAGAATTTCCACTTGCACAGATAATTAGAAGGTTATCAGAGGCTGAAGAAAGGAGTACTGTTGAGTTTCCCAGTAAAACTTTAAGAATGCAACATTGTTTTGGACCTGTTCCTGATGGCCTTTAAGCTACAGCACAGTACAGGCAGCTGCAGACTGATCAGTGGTCAATGAAAGTTTCCATAGGTGACAATGTTTTTGCTATAGACATTGACATTTGTGTCATCCATAACATTGTTCAGTCTGTCAAGGGAATATACGTAGCGTTTAAAGTTTTTACACAGTTGGAACATTTCTACAACTATCCAATGAGCTCAGACTTTCTCAGAGTATTCATTGTCTCTGAGCCTACAGGCCCGTTTAGGGTAGCAAAAGCATCTCAGATCTCTCACAAGTGTGTGCTCCTTCCTAACAAAGACAGATTTGTTGTCATGCCCATGTTGCACAACCACAGTTCCCGTTTATAGGTGGGGTTATGGAAGGAGAGGGTTTAGGAGCATAGTAGTGGGAGTCAAAACAAGTTATGCTGACTAAAGACTGAAAACACAAGAACTGACGAAGAGCTTCTATACTCGACAAATGTTTCTGCATGCTTCCAGCTGATCAAGATAAACTCTGTAGGACAGTAAATCTCCAGGATCGAGTTTGGGCACCCCTGTTATAGAGACAGGACAGGATGATGCCGCCAAAACAAAGTGCAGGGGTCCTGAGTCATCCTTCTGGGGTTAATTTTCTGCGGGTAACTGCTTTTTTACACTGCACCCGTAAGCAGCACATATTTCTTTTGGAGTACATGTTAACAGATGAGAGCATTCATACCGTACACGTAAGCAGCGCATGCTATCGGTGCAGAAGTTGCGCCTAAGCAGCAGTGCAGCGATAAATTCGGTGATAAGTCTATTTTTGCTGCGCTGCTCACGCTCAATTAAAGCAACAGTGCACTCTTTCCGGTCAAAATGCAGATGGATTGAAAGTGTAAGTGGTGTCTGATTTCACAATAACTTCCAGAAACCCTTTTGTCAGGAGTTTTTTGGCCAAAACAACAACAGCACATTTAAAGGATTTATAATACAACAATATCTTAAATGCTATGATTATAATGCATATGAATGAGTGGGAAACGATTACACCTTTAGCGTACTGCAAGAACCCCAATGTCATTATAACCTTCAGGGAAAAAAGTCTGATAGACATCATGCTTATATTGCATATGTATGAGAGAAAAGCGATCTCATCACAACTCAGTCTCTCTCTCCTACTGTGATTTAACCCTTAAGTGACTTCGTATCCTTCAAAGCACGATGGAATTTTACTTATAACTTGTACTATGTGCTTCTAAAAGAGCATGAAACGCTTTGATGAAGTTCTGTAAGAAATTTTGCTCATTGATGTATTCAAAATAATTTAATTTAAAATGGCATCTTTGAACTCTGGTACCCAGGCAGCGCGGTGCGTGTGTGAAATTTAAATTAAGGTAATAGATCACCCAAAAAGGGAAATTCTGTCATCATTTACTCACACTCTTGTTATTTCAAACCTGTATGACTTTCTTTCTTCAGCAGAACTGAAAAGGAGATATTTTGAAGAAGGTTCGTAACCAAACAGCATTGTCACCCATTCACTTCTATTTTATGGCCACAAAACCGATGCAAGTGAATAAGTGGCAGTTACCAACATTCTTCATACAATCTTCTTTTTTCTTCTGCGTACAAGGAAAGTAATACATGTTTGTAATGATAAGAGTGAATAAATGATGACCATTTTCATTTTAGGGTGAACTATTATTTTAATGGAAAGAAGGAAAATGACAATAGGGTTCTTTAACATATTGTGTATCAAATGGATCATATTTTCAAATAGGTAACAGTTTATGCAAATTTTTCTGTTACAGATGTTTTTACGTGTTGAATTCATGGAAACAAAGACAGTCAATGTGACGGATGTGAAAGGACACACTCACAAATGGAGTTCAGCTTCAATTTATCTTTTTTGTAAACAACAAGAAGAAATAATTTACATTGGCTGAAGAAATACTGCAGACATTGATATGGACTAGAAAGATAGAAATTACACATTCACTCGACTCATAATACAAATAATCGTCAGATAGTTAGAACAGACGCAAACATCACAAGAAATGAATCCGTGCTCGCACATGTGACGCACATGGTAATTAAACACACCTTATAATACTCTCAACAATCGTGTTAAAGTGCTAAATGCATTGTCTATATATTCGCATATATGTATGCAATATAAGGTGTCGAAAAGATTAGCTCGAAACTCATAATTTTCACAATTAATTAGTTAATTCGTCAGAGCATGAAAACTATACATACCTACAGCATCGCCACTCGAGTCTGCGGTACGACAAGAGAAGAGCGACAAAATAAAATATCTGCAGTACCATTTATAGCCACAGGAGGGGAGCCTTCTAACACCAATAAATACAACCAAATGCCTTATTTTATAAAATTCACAAAATACTCTTTAAATCAAATGTTCTTTTTAACCCCGTTACATCAACATTATATCTGAGTCATGGTTTGAGGATGGTGTCACTTGGTGGCCACATTATAAAAGTGATGAACATGTAAACAGAGCTGTCCAAAAATGTGAGGAGCCAGGAGCAGGCTGGAAAAAGTATGATGTTCGAGTCCTCACAAGAACTGGTAAGGATTTACTTTAGAAACAAAATTCATCAATCAGGTGTTTCCGAGAGGATTTTGGTTTTCTGGTAGCCGTTGTAAATGTTTCAAATCACCAAAACATACACGCCCCTACCCCAAAAGGGTCTCAACCCTTTAAAATAGATCCAATACAATTACATATAAAAATGCAAGCGATCTCTGCTCAGCTAATGTCCATCCTGTGCACTGGGTGCTCTTTCGCCCCTTCCTGCTGATTGGATTGGCCATTCAAAAAGATGCTAGGTTTGTCCATTTGCTCACAAGGGGTTGGAAAAGCTGCTGAATCTAATAAAAGAGGTGCTTACCTAACACTGCGTTAACCGAGAAGCTGTAAACACAGTGTTATCGGCTGTTACACTAATGTTTGTTACCTTTTTTAATCTGACCTTAGCTGTTGTAAAAACCTTTTACAGCTAAAAATGTTCTGAAGCTTTAATATTATTAACTAAAATAAGTAACAAAAACATTTTTTAACTAATATCAAATACTACATGCATATGAGCATGCAACTGAAAATCACTTGCGGTAATTGCGCCCTCCATGGAGATGTGAAGAAAAGGTGAATTTTATTGCGGATGTTTGAAAAATGTTTCGTGGTTATGGTCAATTGCTCAAATGGTTGAAGTGTACCACAAAATATATGTTATAGCGTACTTTGTCTAAAGTAATGTATTTTAAACACAGTCATCGTTTTATGTGTATTTGCATATGTGAAATAAGTATGTTTTTGTCATTTATGATCAGGTGATTATCTTAAAGCCAGAGAGAAACTGAGGGCATCACTGACCTGTAATACATCCAACCTGCAAACAGATAATGAGGAAGAAGTTGCCAGAAAAAGAAAAATGAAGTCAAGGTTTCAAACATTGACACCTAAGTATCTTTGTATAATGCTTAAACAAATAAGACATTAATACTTTAGTAATAGGAACACATACGGACTATTAACTTCGACTTGCCACAAACTCCTTAGTCATACAAAGCCACAGTCAGTTCTTCTCTTACCCATAATGTATGACGTTGGACCAACATTGGCCACCCCTTTATTAGGTAGTGCATACTTTTGTAATGCTGAGTGCTTACTTTTTAAAGTGATAGTTCATCCAAAAATTTAAATTGTGTCGCCATTAACCCTCTTGTCATTTTAAACCTTTATGACTTTCTTTCTTCTACTGAACACAAAAGAATAAATTTTAAAGAATGTTGGCAACCGGCACCAATTCACTTGCATCGGTGTTGTGTCCATACAATAGAAGTGAATGGGTGCCAATGCTGTGTGGTTATACCAACAGTTTTTCAAAATATCTTTTGTGTTTTGCGCAAGAAAGAAAGTCATACAGTTTTGAAATGACAACTGGGTGAATAAATTTTCATTTTTGGGAAACCTATCACTTTAAAAATCAAAGTAAGCAATGGACTTCTTGTAGTATAATTAATATAACTGTAATACAAATAGGAATTCAGATCAACAATTCCTTTTACACAGTAGTGTAAGCTAATTGAATATTTGTGTCTGACTAAATATAACCATTAATTACGTTTGAAGCAATTTGTTGACGTTCCATTCACAATTCTCAAAAAAAAGTCCCGTTTAAATTTTTATTTTATTTTTTAGGCAAATCTATGGCGATTCAGACTCTCATAGTTAGCCATAAAAAGAAAGATACCACACTATTTCCACTTGCCCAGCACAACCAATTGATCCACCTACTGCTGACATATCTCTTAAAGGAACTGGCCAGACGCCTGCCAGATCTCTGCCTGACCCGAGGCAGACTGAATCTTCTTGTTTCACTGGTATATTCCTTTGTCTATTGTATTAATGTTTTTCTGAAGGTCTCGGGCCGACACACCAGAAGCTATGTTATAAGGTCATGCTGAAATAATAAATGGTTTATTTTCATTAGATTTTCCCATAATGTTCTGGGAAAATGTGTGTTTAGTAGCATGTTGTTTTATACAATGGGCATGAGTCAACAACCTATTTCACTTTTGTAACAGGGAGCTCTCTCTCTTCAGTGTCTGCCATCACATAACCTACATCAGGGCTACTCAAAGTCGGGACTCCGGTCCGGATCCGGACCCGCAGGGAATTAAATCCGCATGACATCTCATGACCGCGAGAGAGAGAGACGAAACCCGCCTGCTCTGTATGCTTTTGAATCGCTCTCGCGATAGTGCGATGTTAATTGCTTCTGTTAAATTCAGTAAGCATATGACATTTGACGTAGTCGAGCGGGATAATAAAACGACACATCACCACGGTCCGTGCGCGGTAGAGATGCGCGGATGAGCAAAAATGTCACCCGCAACCGCTGCTTCAAATAAATGATCCACCCGCCCGCAGGTATAATTTTCTCTGATATAGATACCCGCATCCGATCGTCACTTTAATTACTCTAATTCTTTTTTTTAAACATGATGTTATCAGATTCAGTGACGTTAGAACTAATCTGCCAATCTCTAATCAGCTAATAATACGCTGATCGTAAAATGCTTTTAAAGGAACATTCATTTATAAAACAAAAATTTGTCTTCGGCCAGATTATCCTACATTTTCTTAATAAAATAAACACAGGCGTTACTACCTTTAGACTTGAATATCGCCGTTTCTGTCACTGCAACACACAAACACACACGAATGACTGGATAACGGTACATTTTCTAGCACTGTCTATGTCTGAAAGTGCTTAAATCTAATCCTTCGATTTAACACACACATGATGTACCATATTCAAGGTCTTGTGGCGTTCATATTGAGGGAATTATCATGTTTTAATAATGTTTATTTTCATTATAGTTAATATTTTATTAATTTTTATTTCCTGGCAACGATGCATTAGAGCAGTGGTCACCAACCTTTTCAAGCCAAAGATCCCTGACCTCAGCCTTAAGTAAAGGCAAGATCTACCTAACGAAGAATATAAAGAAAAAGACAGTCCAAATTGTACTTTCAATTTGAGGCTTTTTATATAGTATTTTCATTGTATTTGAATAAAATTCATTGTTCTTTTGTAAACTTTAATACTGATGCAAACCAAGAAAATGCTGTATCAGTGTAGCAACACTGTAACACTTGCAGTAATCAGATCATATGAAGTGGCACTGAACTGAAAAAAGTGCCACTCTCAGTAGTAACGTGGGTCAATAAACATTTTATAACTTATCTATACTAATAAAATTCTAACAACAATCACAGTTAAGTACAGCGTGTCCCATCTTATGCAACAATCACTTTTCACAATACCATCAGAAGTAAAAAAAAAGTCAGTGTGATGGCTGTGACTGAATACTGTCTGTGAGTTCTCTAAAGTTTGGCTCATAGCTGGAGACAGCCAGTTTGAGGCAGTCTTTGAGGTGCCTGTCAGTGAGGCGGCTCCTGTACTTTGATTTGAATATGTTCATCTGTGAAAACGCCATTTCACAGAGGTAAGTTGACCCAAAGTAGGCACTCACTTTTAGTGCAGATGTAGTGAGGAGAGGAAACAAGCCCCCAAAAGTCACTGTCCCTTGATCTGGCTTTCAGCTCAATGTTATTTTGCAAATCAACTATATCCATGTCAACTCCACTTGACAAAGAAAATACTAGCTGGAATTTGGCTGCAACTGTTCTATATCAATGAGCATGAATGGGTTTGAGACAAATGCAGCAATACATTCCATTTCGTTCAACTCGCCAAAACGCTGATTGAACTCTGTAGCAACTTTGTCCAGGTGAGCACAGTAGTTCTCAGGATGAAAAACATCTTTGTCATTAATGCTCTGTGACATTTTTTCCAGGTTGGGAAAGTGTGTTAGCCTCCCATTCTGTAGATTTGTAATCCAAACACCGAGCTTAGACTTGAAATCATTCACTGCACTGATCATATGGGCCAGATGTCTGTCTTTTCCCTGGAGCTCGTTGTTGAGTGTATTTAGTTTTTCAGTCAAGTCTGTCATAAACCCCAGGTCCAGCTGCCACGCATCATCTGACAGTTCATGGTGCTCCTCGTTTCTTGCAGACAGAAAAGTCTTTATCTCAGGCAGTAAGTTAACAAACCGCTGCAGCACTTTCCCGCGGCTCAGCCACCTTACATCAGCATGAAGTAGTTGGTCTCCGTACGCTGCATCGAGCTCATCCAGTAACGCCTTGAATAAGCGATGCTGAAGTGCTTTTGCTCTTATCGAGTTTATCAGTTTGACCACCAGTGACATTACGTGAGAAAAGTCCACGACTTTCCCTACCAAGGCCTGCTGATGAATCACACAATGGTTATTCTTGAAGTCGGGAAAATCAGGGTCATTACGGCACAGTGCTATAAAACCAGAGCGCACACCACGCATCGCCGGTGCTCCGTCGGTGGTAATTGCTACCAGTTTATGAATAGGGATATTGCTGTCTCGTACATATTTTTTAAACTCATTGTAAATATCTTCACCTCGCGTTCTCTCATTTAGGTGCAAAAGAGTGAGGAAGTCCTCTTTCGTTGTAAAATCCTGGAAAGCCGAACTGTAGTGAAAAACATTCACAGAGTGATAAGTCCTTTAACACCTGTCGATCAACGTCCTCTGACAGTGACTCGACCCTCCTTGTCACTGATGCTGGACCGAGCGGTACATCGCGGAGTGTGGCTTTTATTTCGTCTTTGTTTTTGAAATCCTTAAAAACAGTGTCTGCGGTAATGGCCATTGCTTCCTTGATTAATTCGTTTCGTGTAAGTTATTTGCTGGCTAAAAACAAAAAACCTTTCACAGATGGCGATGCTTCAGTAGCAGCCTTATTTTGAACTGCAGATTTTGTAAAAAGTGATTGCTGTGCCTTCAACTCCGATTTCAGCTCGTGAACTTTCCTTGCACGGATCGCGCTCTTTGGTGGGTAGCTGTCTTTAAATTTTTGGTGGTTAGTATTGTGGTGCCGCTCTAGATTTCCTCTTTTACAAAATGCTTGTTTTTGGTGGCACAACATACACACGCACTTTTCTTTTATCAAGGTAAAAAGAAATTCCTCTTCCCATTCTGGATGGAAATTGTACGTTTTTGCCTTCTTTCGTGGAGCCTCTGCCATGACTTGTCACGTCGCGGGTGCCGGCTTTTTCTTCTTCTTTTGGTTTAATGTCGGTCTATCACCACGGAGAGCTCTTTACTGACTTTTCCAACAGTTACGTGCTCGCCTCTCATTGGTCACTTTATTTAAAATAAACGCAGCAGTTGCATAAAGAAATATCAGTTACTGATGCTTGCAAAATAATTTTTAATCTGGCATGATGTATTTGCTGTACTTATTTTTCTTTGATTCTCGAGATCTACCGGGATAGTGATAAAGATCTACCAGTCGATCGCGATCGACGGGTTGGCGACCACTGCATTAGAGTATAACCATATACCTCATATTATGAAGTATTTAAAAGCTGTTTTCAATACTAAATGTGCTTTCAACAGGAGATGTGAAATAGAAGGGGCATCTTTGGCTGCAGTTGTGTAGGGGGTGGGGGAAGGTATGTGGAATGCATGTTGTGTCCTTAGGAGTGTTTTGCAGGAACCAGATAAGGCTACAGATAAGTTGGTGATTGGTGGAAACAAGGGGGATCCCGGCCCCCCAGCAGAAGAGAGATCGGGGTGAAATAGCAATAAATGCTGTGAATATGTGCTGTGGGGGTGGTTGTTCCTTGGAAGGACAGAGGAGTGTTGTCCAGCAACCCAGCGCGCTGTATTTTGTTATAATCTGATTAATAAACTTCAATACTTATTAGAAATTGCCTACCTTCAATTTTTGAACATGCAGGACACTTAAAAGTCCAACAATATACACACAATTCCTCACCGTCGTTGCATATTACATACTGTTAGGACCCTCTTATGACTCGTACCCGTCTAGGGTTTTTAGGAGGGGAACATATGTAACCAGCTCCAACACACATCAACGTGTAACACTGAGTGACTTGAGAAAACACGAGGGACCACGGAATAAAGTAAATATGAGTTTAATAAATATAATGAAAATATATACAAGACCAAAACCCAACCACAAAGGAAAGAAAAGGGGAAAAACGGATTGTGCCAAACAAACAAAAGTAATATAAGCAAAAAGTTATCTAACACATTTAACCTCTAATACTAAACTAAAAAGAAAAGATCAAAGGAAAAGACTTCAACGTCCGTGACATCGTAACTAAACTACACTAACTAATAAACATAAATACAGCGGGTGGCACAAATCCCTAACTAGTGTTCTAATACAATAAATTCACTACATGTGTACAATGTACATCACGTGACATCTTACCTATCCCCTTCTCCTTTGTGGACCGCAACATTCACAATTGAAAAAGGGTTTGGACCCAGCAGAAGCAAGGAACGATAATCACACATGAGAACAACTTAATAAAACATACAAACAGTTTCTCTCTCTCCCAATTTCTCTAAACAAGCAACGGTTCTCTATGCAAAGCTCTCTACCAAAAGTTCTCTCTCAAACTAGAAGCAGCACGGTCTTTAAATATCTGCTTCACCAGGTGTCACTCATCATGCTAAAACCGCTCCCGCCTCCCAAACCACGGCCACTCATCTCAGTCTTAACTGAAAAGCAGGATAGCCAATCAGCAACAACCTAAGAGAGTGAAAGTAAGAGAAACGGACAGGACGGAAAAACAATACAGCACACACACAATACTATAAACATCCTGACGGACGTAACACCAGCTAGAAACGCGCATCTCTCTCCTCCCTCCATTGTTGTTTACGTTTGTGTCGCTGTGTGGTAGAGGCTATTACACGTGAATTGTCCTCGTGCTGAAAACGTGACTTGTCGCATAATGCTACGTGACTTCACTCCCTGAGACGCAAGAAGAAAGCAGAAAATATATATTTTTACTAAGGAAAATGACAAAAATAGTAACGCACAGTGACTTGGATGAATAACTTTAATCTGATTAATGGTTTGGAAAAAGTAACGCGTTAGATTACTCGTTACTGAAAATGTGGTTAAATTAAGTAACGCGTTACCAGCATCACTGGTTGTGGGAATGTAACAGTGCGCAAGCGCGCTCCTCTTGAGCGCTGAAGTTCAAAACAGCTGCGTCCAATAGGAGTACCGATAGTTTCTTTAAATACATGTTTTAATTTCTCATTTGTCGTTTAATATTTGTAGAAAATTAAGTTTAACAGATTTTTTTTACTTATATTCTGTCTGATTGCAGTAACAACGCTTTTTTGAATGGCTTTCATACAGGAAATTTCTTTTAAAGGTTCTGTATGTAAGTAACAGAGACCACTATTGGCGTAGTTGGAAATTGCAACCTACAGCTCCGCCACCATCCTCTCCCTTCTATTAGAGAAGCTACGGTTGCCGTCACAGGACAAAAGGGTTCCGTAAATGACAGCGGACATTATCGGTGGTGTTGATAATTGCAATCTACGTCTCACAGGCGAACAACAAACTGAAGTTACGGACACAGGACAGAGATGATGTCATCTGAGACAGCAGAGAGTAACCTTTGCAAGTCAAGTGACGAGGCTTATTTACAAAGAAAAATAAATAAATTAAATTGACTTAATTCATCATTTACTCTAATCGTTGTAGTGAATATTATTGTTACTTGTTTAACATTGTGTCAGTGATGTATTCGCTTATTTTGCATAGCATTTTTTGGCACGGTAACTTTGTTCGTAACTTACTGCCTATTGAAACCGCTTGCTAATGCTAAATGCGTGTAATCTATCCGCGAAAGTCTTAGCAGACGTTTTTCTCATCATCACTGAGTAAATCAGAGGATTTAACACAGGTAGTAAGAGGGAGATGTAGATGGAGATGAAGATTGCGGAGAGGTAGGGGTATTGGAGATGCAGAGGAGCTAACGTTACCCGGGAGAACCGCACAAGAGAGGATGTGGAAGCTAAGCAGTATTATAATATAACTTACACCCGATTTATGCAAATTATGATCGTAAACATGATTTCTAACTTGATTTGCACACGGCCATGCAACAAGGACTTATGATACAATTACAAAGTGCTTAACATTTACAAGAAAAACGCGACTTCTCTTGATGATCAGCTGATCTATTAGCTAAAGCTATCAAACAAACAGTTCAGTTATATAGCGGAAACTAGACAGACTTACCGGTCCACCAGAAAGCTGGAAACTTCGGCGTCGCTTAGCAAACCCTTGTCCTGCTTCAGTGTCCTCCATTTGGGAAAAACCACGAAGATGTTTATTCTGGTTTTCTGCCGTTTTTTGTGTCGATTTTGCGCTGCTGCACAGATTGACGCTCTATCGGCTCGTGTGCAGAGTATGTGTGGTCCGCCATTAGCGCACATACTTCTTACCGCAACAAAGAACCGTTTCTATTTCTAATAAAAAACACGACAACTATTTTGTGTTATTGGTCTTCCTCTTGGCGTGGCAAGCTGCCACAAAACACAGCCGAAGAAGAACTAGTCCCGTGTATCCTCCGTTTTACGAAACGCGCTCAGTTTGTCCGTGTAGTGATACTATAGAAACATGGCTGTGCAGTGTGATATATTACATGTAAGGGTGTGCCCGCGGTGTATATGCATAAAATGGCTCATTGTAAGGTAATATAAACATTTCGGTTAATTTTTTAAGGTATTTCTTCACCACTCACAACATAGTTTTGTATTATATATTACATTTTGGTGAATAAATCCATCAAATTCCTACACCCCTGCTGAAAAAAACAGCTAAAACCAGCCTAAGCTGGTTTGCTGGTTTTAGCTGGTTCAAGCTGGAAGTAGCTGTTTTAAGCTGGTCTTCCAGCCTGGGCAAGCTGGTCAAGCTGGTGTTCCAGCCAGGGCAAGCTGGTATTTCAGGCTGGTCAAATTGGTCATCCAGCCTGGCCAAGCTAGTGTTTATTTACCATTTGATTAGTCAAATTTTATCTAGTGACAAGAGTGGTTCACCATTATAGTCAGATAGGCTAGGTTTTATACAATAAATGTAAAAAAGACACACTTGTCAAAAATGTTTGTCATGATATTACAGATATTTTAATATAAAAGTGCATATTTCCATTAACCTTTTTTTAGACAAAAATATAATTCCCCCATCACTAATTCTATTGAGAAGTACATTTCATTGAAAAATATTTTGAAATGGATTACTTGGATGAAATACTGAATAAAAAGCAACACAAGAGAGTCCAGCACAGATAGAAATTACTTCAGTGCTGTTTAAAACGCTACCTAGGTTAAGACATCAAGCTGGATGATAAAATGCCAAGCGTATGATTTAGCAAATTCTAGTCAGAGGGTAAAATGCAAAAATACAACTACATCTGTTGCAAGCTTTGAAATGTTGTTTATTGAATAAATTACAGTTATACTTAGATATAAAAACAACATAGCTGAACAAATAGTCAGCTTTCAATTTTCTGTTTCAGTATTAATTTACATTATTTCAAAATAGTATACAAATGTAAAAGTAACACAGACATACCGTACAATCTATAACTGTCATGTTTAGTTTCATACTGCAGAGACTGAAACGAATTGGATAGGAATTGCATACAGTGTGCAGCACTAATGAAATGTGATAAATTGAAACGTACATAACCCCATTCAACTTTTTACTTGTTTATCTTTTCCTGCCCTTTAATCCAATACAACTTTTTTTGCCTTTAGCTTCCATTCACACAACTTAGAAGACATGTATACAAATACTAATGGATCACCATAGATGTGTACAGTATACTAAACAGCTATAACAACTTCTTAGTCTTTTTGAACACTCACTAGGACATGTACCCTTAATAAAAACACAAGCATCAAACAAAATCCATTGTGTTGTTTTGAACTATGTAAAACAAGTCTAAATTAAACATGTTGGTATGGAAAAAATGAATGTATTCACAACATCTCATCTCTGAAAATACATTAATATGTCTTGCCACTATTGGCAAGATTCAAGACAAATTCTCTCAAGTCAGCTGACTCCATCATATTGAGACAACATTCTTAACACTGTGACCTACATCATAGCCAGGTTGCTGTCATAGTTCTTCATGTAAAGTAATAATGTTTCATCCTCAGTGGAAAATACAGGGTTAACAGTTAACAGTAGCAAAGATCTAAAAGTGTGGGTTTTAAGTGTGTATAAGGGGGAGATCTACAGGCAGATATTGTAAAGCAGGGATCATCTTACACTACACCGTAAGATCTTCATGTGTGACATACCTTTATCCTTACATGCACTTCCTCTTTCCATCGAGACCCCTACGCAGATCTCATAAATCCATATGCCCACCCATACCCCACAAACCCACTAATTCCAGCACACTGTTCTCACCTAAACCCCACACACATACGCCTGCATACCCCCACTCTTACCCATGACCTCACTCACACCTTAAATCAATTCCCCTTCATCTTACCCAGTCCTCCTACATCCATATACCCATCCATGCAAAACTCCGCTACACACACACCAACATGCTGCTTTACAATCTCTGACTGTAGATCTCCCCCACACTTTTAGATCTCTGCTACTGTTAACCATGTCATTTCCCATTGATGTTGACAGCAACCTGTCTATGATGTAGATGAGTATACATGTATATAATGTCTCAGTCTACACTGGTTTTAATCTCGCTCATACACGTTTGGAAAGTCACAAATAAATATCTTGTCTGAAGACACAATATTAAAACATTTGTATCTGATGCTGTCTGCGGAAAACAGACTAAGAGGAGAGTGACTGTCTACAATAAGTTTTATATGTGGCACAAAACCAGGGTTTGGACCAAGTGGAAAGGTGTGTTGTGTATGAAATATCTTGCAGAACAGTGCAATCTCTGTTTCCTCTTCTTTCTCGAATGAGATTATGTTTTGTATTTCACCCTGACAGCCATTTGTTAATCCAACACAACACTCTCTTCTTCTCTTAGCATGACAATAGCCCCTGCTGGTATATATTTGACCTTTGTGAATCATTCTTTTGTGTGTCAATACTGTTTCTGGCACTTGTATCTGTGCTGACATGAAAGCATTTATTTCCTCATCTGTTAGTTGTTTGGTTGTGCCACTATCCAAGACTGTGGTTTCCTTCCAACTCAGACATTTCTGCACTCTTGGATACTCGGTGCATTCTCTGTAGAAGTTTAAAACCCGATCACTGATCACATGTTTTGTTGTAAAGCTTGCCACAGCTTTGTGCAACAGAAACTTGTTAACGATTTGAACAGCAACGGATTTGGTTCCATGAAACAACTTTAACAGATTGCCATTTGCACTTTCAAAGACAAAAGCAGAGTGTGCCCACAGTGGACCCCACAGTTTCACTGACTTTGCAAGGTGAGTGAGAAGATGTAGATTAAAAGTCATGGCTGTCTCTCCATAAAGTAACTGAAATTTTATAACAAATTCCAGAAGCATGACATCTGCTTTGTTCACTTCCTCACATGTAATCGACTGTTGCAAAAGGACGAAGATGGCTGAGATCAGCAAACTGAGATGTTTTAAGTACCGAGACTCAAGCACACCATCAAGACATGGTAAACAATAAAAGAGCAACCAAGCTCTCCATTCTGATGCCTTCCAATATCTAAACTCTTCAAGTGGCCTAGGTAAGCGAGAAATTAGATGTGGTGGCTGGATGTTTCTTATGCGATTTTCTATTGTTCGTAAGGTATCTGGTCTACCAATGTAATAGGGCTGGTCAGTACTCTGAAGTAAAAGCTCTGTTAACTGTCTGGTTACTCCAAGAAGAACAGCATGCATATAATCAGGTACAAAGCCCCATACAATATCAAAGTTCGGCATGTTGATAAGATGTGATGGACCTTTAACTCCTCTGACACTTCTTCCTACAATTAAGGCTGCCTCCATGTCTCTCATCATAGACTCTGAGTCTCTGTCATCAGGTTGAGATTCTAGCACAGTGTACTTGACCTGCCTTTCAACTAAAACACCAGGATGAAGACAGAAGCCACACCCGTAGTAGCCGTTAAACTGAGTGGTGTTCTGCATTGAAGGTCTTGCCTTTGAGTCAACACAGCAGCAGATGCCAACAATTTTGCTGTTTTGTTGAACACCATTTTTTCTCCAAAACACTCCTTTCGAAACAAGTGACTTTGCTTGTTCTGTAAATGGTTTAAGGTAAACTTGCATAGCTGGCTCATGATTTCCGAACCACAGACCAGCAAGGATTACATGCTTGAATCGTATTTGGGGGGGCAGTTCATTTAAGTGTAGCTGTATTGGCCAAATAGAGACCTTTGAAGATTTGTATAGAGGAGACCCATCAGAATTAAAGTTGTAAGAAAAATTGTTAGGATCTGAAAGAATGCCATTCGGTTGTGACAATTTTTTATACATAACGCCATCATAAATGTCTGAGACAGCATTCTCTACGCTGTGTGGCCTGTCAAATCGGTAGTTGATGTGTTGCTGAATTTCCGGATTTTCCAGAAGGTTCTGAATCTGTGGTGCAATTGGCACATTGATAAAGAAACTGCCGTTGTTTAAAGAGTTGATGTCAACTGGTTCATTACAGGATATACACTGTGTAATGTTCTGGTCAGTAACAAGTTTTTTTGTTCCAATGTGAGATTTACAACCTTTACAATAAAGGTGAAACTCAACTATCTCTGAGTTTTTTTTGAATACCTTGCTAAACATATGTTTGGACCTTGGAACTACTTCATTACCAAAGAGAAAATTAACAAGTTTGAGTAAGTCATCTAGTTGACAGCCAGTTATATTATGTAAAGCAGCATGACACATTATCAAAAGCAGGGCCTCTGCCTTCGTGGTTGAGCCTGTAGATTTGAGAACTGTGTCCATCCCTGTGTCTGTACCAATTTTGTGTAGTGGATCATCTGTTGGAACCTCACTTTCACTCTCTGCATCATATGCACCTTCAGCCATTTGATCATCTGATCCAAACAAATCAGATACAGCAGCACCCTAAGTAATAAAATACAATAAACAGAGCATAGTTAAGTGTGGCACAGGACAAAATACTTTGTTTTTTGTTTTAATTTTTGCAAAAACCACTGTTGTCAGTTTAATAAACAACCTTAAATCCCAGCCCAAGCCGGGGCAACAATGCCAAAGAAAAAGTGCATAAGAGTTAGTAACTCTTACAGCAAAACATTTTGGACGAAACATTTATTATACTACTATTTGGTACACAAAATAATGTATACGTTTAACACAGCTGCTGGATTGTTTGCCCTGTATTTTTCTTTTTCTTAAAACACCTTATAAACACACCTTAGCAAGTAGATCCGGCCTCTTTATTGTTAATGGATGTCTATTTCTTCTTCTAAACTTTCTCTATCTGTTTCTCACATTAGCTATAGTTTTTTTTTTTAAATTTCAAATAATGTTTTTCTGGCCTTTTATGCCTTTGATGGGATAGTACAGTAGAATAGTGACAAGACAGCACTGGGCGGATATAGGGGAGCGTACAATGGACAATTGAGACAGGAATCTAACTCGGGTCATGTTTGCGCACTAGAGCTATGTGTTGGTGGACTTATCATTGGGCTAAGGAAACAGATATATTACACACAAAAAAGTATCCTTTGCCATGTCACGCAACTATATTGAAATCATTTTACGTTTCTCTTTCTGAGAAACAAAGTACGTTTAAGTGTTTATTAGCTGGAAAAAGTTGTTCTGAAAGCAACCATGATGATATTGCTATCTATATCTTTAACGTTATAGTTGTGGTGTTAACCCTAATATACTTTTAAATAAAAAAATTAAATGGTAGCTAGTAACTGTGGTTTTTGTGAATTCCGGATGACTGCCAAAGGTTTGGACAACATTTTTCTAAAAATAAACGAATAACGATTAATAAATTGTGCCCTGATTGGAGAGACATATGATAAATTCAGACGTTTTAGCAGACCATCATTTTTTTTTTTTACGTTGAAGGGCTAGCTGGGTTGCCCTTATAGAAATGTGTGAGTGGACTTTTTTAATATTTTAAAATACAAGAAAATACTTATAATATTCAAGCAAAGTATGTATTCTGACAACTAAAAAAACACTTGGCTTGCTAAAGTTGCCTTTCCTTGTGATCCATGTCAGAACTGAATATATCTCAAAATATTTGATCAAGTATGACATTGATAATTAATAATGCTTTTAACCTGATTAATGATGCTAAATATATATAAAAGAAAACATAATCATTTTTTTCATCTTCTGCAAAAGGAACGACACTGTTTATACCTGATAAACTATAGCGCATGGTCGTGGTAAGTGGCAGGGAATTTCTAACACATTTACATTTATGCATTTGGCTGACACTTTTATCCAAAGCAACTCGGACTTACATTGCATTATACTACACATTTTTCCTGAGTATGTTGGAAAATGCTCAAATATTAAAAAGATGCTGAAACACAGACTGGGCAGAACCTGTGGAAGGTTGTTGCATAACTTGGTTAGACTAGTTTTACAAGTTACAATTTTTTTTTCATCAAGTATGGTCATTACTTTAAGTCCCACTAAAGGTAGATTGTTCTAATTTTTTATTTGCCGAATTATTTTAATATGAAATCCATGGTGAATATTTTACCTACCTCTGAATATGAGGAGAATTCCCCAATATCCGAAGATGACTCGTCTGTGTCTGACTCTGAATAGGTCTGGTCAGGTGGCAAAGGGTGTGCATGGTTTGTCTCTGTTATGTTTTCCTTAGAACAGAACACAACACAAAAATTAGAAAGCAAAATATCTAAGCGTCACCTCCATACAACTAGCCACTATTTTGCAGCTTTTTAACCAATCGCTCACAAAGTGAGTTTTAGAATGAAGTCAATAAAAAAGTCAGTACCACAGGTGTGCATAGTTCACATCACATTGGCTAGAGACATGTTCCACTAAACAAAGTGTAAACCTACATCTGCTGTTTAATAATTGTAATGCACATGAAACACATTTTTTGTTTTCCTACTCTAAACATTGTTTTTATAGATTTTATGAAAGACATTCATACATTTTAGGAGACTTAAAGGGATACTCAACCAAAAAAATGAATTACTTACCATCACATTGTTCCAAACCTGTATACATTTTTTTGATCTGCAGAACACATAGAGAGATATTTGGAAGAATGTTTTCAACTAGCAGTTCTGGGGCACCACTGACTTGCCATAGTAGAAAAAATTAACTGTCAGTTGCAAAACCTCTTCCAAATATCTTTCTTATTGTCCAACAGAAATACATTTATACAGGTTTGATTCAACTTGAGGAGGAATAATTTAGGACATATTGTTTTTTTAGGTGGAGTATCCATTTAAGTGGAAAGACATTGTGGGGCCACTGTAAATTACATATTGTAGTTACTGTACCTCTGAGTCTGAAGTAAACTCGTCAGGGTGGAAAACTTCTATGTCAGTAGAAGCCTGGAAAGAAGACGAACAGGCAATGTTTCTCTAAATGGTCTTCCACATTTAAACAATAATAAACCAATCAAATGTAGTAGTAAAGTGTTGTATTCATCACTTATATGAATAGTTTGGTCATTGCTACCCTACAGAATTTAGATTAGCTACCTGTGAATCTGAAGACAGTTTATTGTTTGTGTGTGAAGAGGACCCATCTGTGTCTGAACAGGTCTGGTCTGTGATGGCCTTGTTTGTCTCTGTAATACCCTCAACCTTAAAAATCATACAAAACATGCAATTGAAAATCTGTTGCAGTGCAGTATTTTATCCACAGCAACTTACCAGTTGAAAAGCATAACATTTTGTCAATATGCCAGTAGGCCTACCGATAGTTTAGATTAAAATATTAAAAACTGTTTACCAACATTAAAAGACTGCCAATGCAGAAATTATTTCTAGGTTGAGGTGTAAAATATCCTAAATCTGAGGTGTCTTAAACGCAGCATAAACTCTGCTGGACACTATATCCACAGGAAAAAGACTGGGCACCCTTACTGCAATTATAGAATAGGTCACCTTGAGAATACCTAATCTGCAATGGCTCTTCAGAAGAGTATCATACCATGGCAAAAACAAATTAACTATGCAAATTCTATACTACTGTTATTTTATTCACAGTGTGTTTATCATTAAATTGTTATTAGACAATACACAGAAATATACACTTACCTCAGCAGCCTTCTCAAGCCTTTGCCTGGTTTTAAATGGTATACTGGACTCACTGCCAGGCTCCAGGTATTCTTTATATTTTCGTTTATGCATCTATACAATGAAATAAAACCAAGAAACCCGGTAAATTGAAAAAAATCTCAGTTTCATTCATGAAAATAAAGTGAACTCTAACTCATTTCTAAGTAAACCGCGAGCGCGCAGTACACACTGTCGGGAGCGAGCAGGGCTCTCGTGCGTCCGATTTAAAATAACGACATTTTACCTCAGCCTCAGACATGTTTGCCTATGTGCGGTTTTCGGATGGGACCAAA
Organism: Triplophysa bombifrons; assembly: GCA_029783895.1. Lineage (NCBI taxonomy): Eukaryota > Metazoa > Chordata > Actinopteri > Cypriniformes > Nemacheilidae > Triplophysa > Triplophysa bombifrons. The sequence continues at coordinate 980,666 of JAPMJR010000026.1, read as the reverse complement.
CATATCGTTCCAACAGAGGACATTAAAAAATTTGACCCTAAAAACTATCTGCAGGATATTTTCTATATTGTTCGCTGGGAAAACGCAGATTTCAAAGCTCAAATAATTCTTGTAAAAGGTGAGTTAGATTAATAAAGTATTCAGCTTAATAGTGACAACACTTATAAGCACTAATAAAACCATGGTTACTTGTAGTAATATCACTTTAACCTACTTACATTAATCGTGGTTCAATTTAGAAGCCCGTGAAGAGATTGAGGAGGAATTAGCCCACCCGACAAAACGGCTAAGGATTTCAAAAATCCTCAGCCATGATTGTGTGGACAGTTACGACGAAACTGCAACCTTAAAAGAAAAAGCATCACTGAAGAACAAAACCGTGAGTGTTTTGAGTTCACTTTGGATAAAAAAAGTTGTTAATACCGATTTAACAATTTGAGATGGATGCTTTACGCCTTGTGCTCATCGCCACCAGGTGTTTTGAGATCTGATTCCCAGATGATTGATTGTTTTGGATCGTTTATGTGATTCGCTCTGAATCCAACTAATTTAGCAGTCTTTCCGAATCATTTCAAAAATTAAAATTCTGTCATCATTTACTCGACCTCAGATTGTTCCAAACCTGTATACATTTATTTGTTCTGATAAACCCAAATGGAGATATTTGGAAAAATCGTCCTTGTGTTTATCAGAAAAAAGAAAGGTCTGAGAGTGAGTAAATCACGACAGAATTTTCACTCTTGGGTGAACCTTTAAACTGTGTCTATCAAAATGATTTGCAGCATCCTGACTTTCTTTCACTCACCATTTTTTCCATGCAATGAAAGCTATTTAACAAAGACCATGAGTTTCTGTAATCTTCAAACATAATATACATGACTGTTTTTAATTATACATTTAATGATTTATGAATTCTTTGTCATATTTACATGAATGATAATGATGTTACTTTACAGAAAACCCTAAAATCAGTTGAGGCTGCGGAAAAAAAAAAAAGCCTTTTGAAAATTCTTGAAGAAAGTAAGATGAGAAGGAAGGAGAACCCGCTGTTTGAAAACAATTCAAATAAAAGGAAAGAGGATTTTTCTGACAGTGAAGACAGTGATGGCGGAGCAGTGGTACCTAAAAAAATACACGAGGACTTAGACAAAAAATACCGCTTCCAAAAGAAACAAAAACATCAGCTACAAGAAGAGCTGATGGACTGTAAAAAAAGGTAAAAGCTTCTAAAAAGTCTTCCATGTTCACAAAACACAAGTGTCTTGTAAATATGAAATGTAATGAAGTAACAATAGCAGAAAATTATGAACTTCTCTTTCTTGTTCTCTACATCATTAAAGACATGCAGAATTAGAAAAGATCAACAAGGACCTTGTCGCAGAGCTGACTACATACAGGCAACTTAATGTTACACTGCAACAGAACATCAATGAAGTTCTTCAAAGGGCCTTCTCAAAAACACATGGTAAAAGATACAGCGTTTGATAATCAGTGATAATCAATTAAAGAATAGCTTGCAGCATGGGCCTGAGCACCACAGCACCTGGTGGCTCTTAGAAACCTGCACTCAAGTTTGATCCAAATCACTCAGTGTATGCTGTATATATGAGACACTTCCTGCTTTTTTGCCACGAACGAATTGTATTGCATCTCGTTGGCCATATCATTTGACATTTTAAAAACCTGTCTTTGCCCTAGCCTTATGGCTAAAGTCTCTGGAGTTTGTGCCCATTTTTAAGAGTTTGAGCGTTTCAAAGGGCCCAATATGTCCCAAACCCTTGAAAAAAATATCCTAAGAATACTGTAGGACATTGCACCTAACTCTGTTGACAGGCTCTAAGAACAGACGTTTCATCAAATAGTAATTGTATTGCATTGATCAAAAATAGGACATTGCGTTTGAAGGCTTAAATTAATTTGTCTGTGTTATCATTGTTTTCAGATTCCTCATTTTTTGAAGTCAGCGAGACCTCCTCACCCCTACCCGAAAAGGGAACACCTGAACGGCAAACATCTTATAAGCTGCTAAATACTAGCAGGGAAATTTATGAAATAAAAAATGGCAAGGTACATTTTCACTGCATTTCTTTTTTACTTCACTTCTTCCCCGTTACATTTTTTTATACACTTATGGAAAAAAATCATAATATGGTTTTACATTTTTCACTGTCTTAAAAATACATTTTTGCTACACTGCTTATTTAAAGGAAGAGCTGGAAATAAAAACGGCAACATTTATTTCATTGTGGTACTCAAGTAAAGTCATATTTTAACTAACTAAAAAGTAAGTAAATCACAGCACATCATTAATTTAAAAGCATGTCACACTTACACAGGCAGTGAAAAAAAGAGACACACAGTATAGTCGTTTTTTGACAGATGAACAAAACAATACATGCTAAAAGGTCTAAGAGACTGTACTGAAGTGATTTTAATAGATTGTTCTAAAATGACACTCAAATAAATAGACTGTATGGATACGACTCAGACAACCAGGGAAGTTTCAAACCACAGCAGGTGTATTTATTGGCATTATATGTAAAGATGAAGAATTAAAGAGCCTGGCGTGCTAATGGCACGGACACTTTTATTAACCCTATTTCCAAGATGGGACCCTTTGGCCCGGTTTTACAGTATGCCTTAGTTGAAGTAAGATATTTATGTCGCTTTAATAAAAATGCCTAAGAAGAATACATTACTGGTAAGCATCTGGAGACAAAACAATGGCACTGATATATTTTATGATATTTCTGGACAAGTTACATTCACTTAAGACAGGTCACACAATCATTTTAGTCTGGGACCAAGAAATATCTTTTTCATATTAAAGATACCAAGATGAGATCTTGACAGAACGTTCTTGACATTATGATCATGAATGACTTGATTTTTATAGACTGTGTCATACAGTATATCTCCTTGGACTTTTGCTAATGGTGTAAAAGGTGAAAAAAGTAGAGCCTCAAAAAAATTCCACTTTCAGCTGAAAAAGATTGTCCATGTTCGTTTTACATTTTTGTTACTTTATGCTACTCTTAAAGAAATATTTACCCCTAAATGTCTTTCTTTTTTATCATTTTCTTTGTTTAAGATCCACGTAGGAGAAAATGTTTGGCTTAGAGAGGAGGTGTGGAAGAAAATTTGTTCCTCTGCCAAAGATTCTCTCTTCGTCAAGGAGATGGCTGTGGCACTATGGGGGACAGCAACTTTAAAAAACAAAAGTGTGTCTGGAAAGGAGTGTCCCACGAATAAAAATCCTGTGAAGCCTCCCCTGACCCCATCCAAGCTGCAAGTTTTGAGAGGTATTCTATGCAGTATGCACATTTAAATATGGAACCATTATAAATTGTTACACAATAACTTTATATTACGTTTTTTATATTATAATTAATGTTTGGATAACCTCATTTATATGCATCCATTTAAAATCATCACTTATTGGTCAAATCACTAGCCGGGTTTCCATCATCCTTGTTTTATGGGCTTTGTGAAGTTTAACATCTGAAGCAAGTGATGGAAACGACAAATGTCGATAAAAACCCTTAATTCAAAAAAAGTTTTTACGCTCACTGGAGGCTTTTTCTTTTATTTCGAAAAACTATTATTGTGAACATTTTGTGTACAATCATTTTAAAAGTGGTTACTAGGTTACCAATACAAACAACCCTGGTCATATGGTCCCCCCTCACAGAATGTTTTAGATGTCTCCCTATATTGAGCACCTAGAAAGACATCCAAAACATTCTGGGAAGGGGGCCGGAGGACCACAGTTAAAAATGACTGTTCTAGATTACTATAGTCTAAAATTCACCAATCAATGAAATTAATTATTTCTCTTTTTACTTTCAAGTCTGTTTCAGTGACTGGCTCAGAACAAAGGAGCCCGAAAAAAAGGAGAGAGAGAAGAGGGAGAATCGAGTTGGTTATTACATATCCCAGAAAATTCAAGACATTATAAAAAAAGAAAAAAGAAATGAAAAAGTGTGAAAGCTGTTGAAGCACAAATAAAATGGGAATTAATGACTTGACAATTATTTTCCAGGTATGATTCTTGTTGAACTGGTTTTCTAAGTCTTTAGTTTTGAAGTCTTTAGTTTTTGTAAAACATTTAAATACCATTTGTTCTCTGTGAAAAAAATAAACATATCAGACTGTCAATCAGATCAGTGTGTAGTTATTTTTATTGAATTAGACCCACTTGTACGGATTTTGCCCGACCAATAACAGCAAATAAGTGTGGTTAGATGTGGCCAGCCTAGTCACCAGACCAGCCTGACCTGCTATGACCAGCCTGACCAGCTAAGACCAGCCTGACCTGCTATGACCAGCTAAGACCAGCCTGACCAGCTAAGACCAGCCTGCCCAGCTAAAAAAATGTGTCCAAAACCCCTCTCAAACCAGCCTGCTTAACCAGCTATGACCAGGCTGGGAAACCAGCTAAAACCAGCCAACCAGCTTAAGGCTGGTTTTAGCTGGTTTTTTCAGCAGGGACACTGTACCTTTAAGTCTCTAAAATAGTAATGTGATGTAATGTAATAAAACACAAGACTTTCTTTCATACTAAAACATGTTATCCATTTCACTTCTCAGAGATTTGTATACACCTCCAGTTATCCAATTACAGCTTGTCTTTTAAACCAAAAAAGAAAACAACAGAAGCCTACGCCACCATCAAGTGGTCATTTTACAAACAGCAACGGAAATAAAGCCACTGACTCATTTATACTCAAACACAAAGATAACTAATACTAAATTATTTTTAGTAAAGAGTGTTTTTCTTTTATTAAACCAACATTATGGACAAATAAGGACAAGTTAAATTAGTTTTGCTGCCTGTCCGCCCAAAGAATGTTAGATAATTAAATTAGCTGGATCCCATCACATTTTTTATGCATTACGTTGTCACAACGTGACCAATACCGGCAGATTACGTCACAAGATTACGTTGATTTTACGTAACAGAGTCTACAGATGAAGGAGAACACATTTCTGGTTTTGTGCACAACGTAAGCCCAGTGAAAGTTGGGGTTCGTAATGGCGGAAAATATTTCAAAGTAGCCGCGAGGACTTCAGACATGTCATTGTTTTTGCACCCGAAAAACGCACATGTTTTTTGCAGGAACAAAAGTCCAGTAAAACTTAGGAGGATCCAAAAAGTTGTCAGTGAGTATGTTTTTGGTATTTGTATGAAGGTGAAAAGATGCAATGTTTTAATATTGTTTGTGCTAAATAAAGTTTATTTTTTAATGGGACCCTCAATATGCTACCGTGTTAGTGTGAGGCTATTTTGAGCCTGCGATTTAATTTGACTTACTCTGTGCCCCATATACTAGCGCTATAAGCTAATCTGTTTTTAGAGATACAACTCTTTACATTCGATGTTCATGAAAACGCATCCCAGAGAACGATCTACTCGGTAATGATGTGTTAATTACCCCTAGGTTCATTTTTCACCGGAGTTCTCCTTTAACTACATTTCAGGGTGTGATGTAGCCAGCAAATAATGTAAAATGCCACAATGAATGACACCGTGACCTAATCAACAACCCATGAGTGTGTTTTCAGTTGTACATGAGTTCATATGTGCAGTCTTTCATAGCTGGTGTCCATATGCATTTATATGATCTCCCTGTTGTCCACACTGTTTAACAAATCCACTGCTTCCTGTAGATTCTGTGGAATGCAACGAATCAGGAAGGTGCTGGAACCACTCTTGGTGAAGAAGTAGTGCAAGTTAATAGTTTTCTCTCCAGATGTCCCCTGACCAAGTATATGACCAAGTCAGGTTTGTCCTCAAGTTCCACCCCCCAAGCCTGCAAACATACACTTTTTTTCAATCCTTCACAAGAATTCACTTTCCAAAGAGAAGTGTAACATTGGTCCATGTGCTCCTTACAAAACTCTAAATATCTCCCATTCTATTATACAACAGGCTTCTTAATTAGAGTTAACTGTCCCTTAAGGGACAACTCGAATCAGTTCAACATGAAAGCTGACATTACCATGATGGACACGGGAACCAGTGGACCAGTACTTCTTTACTTCCCTTGGGGAGAAGGTAAAAGTCAAACCAAAGAAATATTTTTATTTTCTAATTAAATATTTCATTTAAGTCCTCCTCCCACCCTTTAAAAATCAATTGCCATATAATCACTAAAACATCTAAGGTTTGGTTTAATATTTACAGAGATGTTATAGCAAATAAATTGTCAATTTAACAATTTTTTCTTTAGACTTCCTAACTTTTGACAAAAGGCAACATTTTCAGCATTATTCTCTAGGTGTAGTTTAGTATTAATTCATGCACATACAGTTGTACAGAATGTTTTTTGTATAGCTACTAACCTTTCTTTCACGTGTCTTAGATACACATTGTACTGGAAAAATGTCCAATGTGCTGTGATACTGACATGCTGTGAAGAAAAATGCACAAATTGTGTAAATACAAACTTAATGAAACAGCGGTATAACCAAAACACCAGAAATGTGGATCATCAGAGAGATTTTGTCTGTGGTCTGTGTGTTGACTAGGCAGACTAAATATGCAGCTAAGCTTTAATATTACCAAGATTGTTATGTAGCATATTTTAATGGAAAATATGAATCTCTGTTATTTGGCCACAAACAATATAACTTAAGTTGTCACTATAGGCTTCATGCTGATCCCCAAATGCAGAAAACAAGTCTCAGTGCATCAGGTTTAAGCCTTTTGTATGCGCTTTGTTACACAAAGAGCTGTTATACTAAAAATACCTTTAAATGAGTTACCGAAGATAACCAGATTGATATATAAAAACTTTATTTTTCTTCGTCTCACAGATATTTGAATGGTAAAATAAAATGCCATAAAAAATGGAAACAGCTAGTTTGGTTATCTGAATAACTTAAAAATACAAAAAAAATATGATTTATTTACAAATAAATATCACGGTTAGTTATTACTTCTGTTAACACTTTTTCCAACAAGCAGATGTAACGAGACTTGCTTATTCATGTGATGTTTGACACAAACACGTACCCTATTGCATGGGCTAGCAGAGATGTTGCCGTTTTCTAGAATTTTTTATCAAAATATGCAAGAATTACTTTCTTGAATGAATGATGTTATTGTATTTCATATTCAGCTGCTGCCTAGATCTTTTTATTGCAGAAGGATAGCACGAGAGAGAGAGAGAGAGAGAGAGAGAGAGAGTGTTAAATTTAATTCCCATTTTCACAGTTTCAACAAAATAAATATAAAAGTGATTGACATAAACTTGCGCATTAACACGTGAAGCAATTTTCTCCCGCGCCAACTATTTCATTTGCTGCGGCTGTGTTGCTCTTTTTTCTAAATATGTGCTCATATTCACCGTACACTTGTAACAGTACCTTCAATTCGATTGGCGAGAAATGAACAGAGCGCGAATCATGCTATCTTCACTCAATTGATGATGGCTGTTCATCGTCATGGTGCACGCGCGTAACCTAGGGTGAACTTACTCTGAGTTTTCAGTTTCAGACCAGCTGATTTGAGTTGGTTCAATCCACTCAGAGTAGCGATTCTCTGAGTAAAGCAACTCAAGAGTTCAGATTTTAACTCGGTGTTGGTTGAACTTCCTTATTGAAACAGGCCCCAGTTTTATTGTCACTGTATTACTTGGACAACAAATACTGAGATATTTAATGCCAACATGCCAATTTGAATTTTGACCTGATTCCTCTGGCTTTAATGCGTGACAAAAGGGGATAGTAGTTAGATGGTTGATGAGAACGGGTTGCATTTACTATACCTGGCTTAGTGTTTAGTGTATCTAAAGGGTAAACATGTGCTTAAATCAATATAATAGGGTATACTGTGTTCGTCTGTGACTAGTACCAACTTGTGTGTGTGTGCGTGCGTGCGTGCGTGCGTGCGTGTGTTGTTTAGCAGATGTGAGGTCCATATCTGTTTGGTGCCCATCCTATGAGGCCCATAGCCTGAGTTATAGAAGTTCATGTACTTCTCTAATTGTAACAATCAATGTATGCTTTTATATAAGAAAACTCAGTAATATACTTAGAAAACCACCATATTTGTCGCAATACTCTCTCCCTGAGTCGCGTCTGTGTTTCCCGCCCTTTTGTCTCGTTACTGATTGTTAATAAGTTCATACCCTGCACCTGTCCCAGATGATTTTGACCCCTTTAAGAGTCCTCATGTTTCTTTGTCCTGTGTTTGGTCATTGTATATTTTCCAGTCTTTGTATTTGATGTGCCATTTATTCGCCGTGTTTGTTAATCCTTCCTCATAGTACTATTCCTGTCGTCAAAGATCTGTTCCTGTCTAGTAAGTGTTCAGTCTAGTTTATTTTCAAGTGTTGCTTATGTTAGTCTAGTGAAAGTCAGTCTCCGTCCCATTATACCCTGTTTGTATTTATTTTACCCCATCGTGGGATTTTGTTTTGTGTTTATTGTAAAATTAAACCTTGTGTTAACGCTTCACGACTCTCTGCCAGCAATGTATTGTGACAACCAGGATACATGACTTGACCGGTATTGAGCAACTCTGTTACTCTGCTAAACCACTGTATTAAACCATTTTTAGAATTGACCATTTCATTATGAAGCTCTGATTTCATGTCAACCTTTATAACCTTTTATAAACTGCTGATAAATCCAGAAATTTATCTGAGCAAGACCTAGAGATAAGAATAGATTGGGACCTATGTGGTCAATTATGTAAAGATGGAGTCACATCAACCTTGAACTCTATAGATTAATTACGTTACGTTTTTCTACAACAACATGACTTTACTCTGTTCCCTGCATATAATTAATAGCAGTATTTCACCCCTTTGTTTTAGATGTGGTTTTGAAGAAGGTACATTTTTACATTCTACCTGGATGTGCTCCAAAGTGAAGGAGTGTGTAACATGGGTATGTAACCAAATATCTCAGATTAATGAAAGGGATTTTCCAATTGACCCAGAGGTGTTTATTAGATCGTTTTACAGACTCCAACCTCAGACATAGCCAGGCGATTAAGCTGACTGAAGTTTTGTTAATAATAGCTAAGAAATGGAAAGGGAACACTTGAGGTTATGATTAACCTATGGTTGTCAGAGGTTTGCATCGGTGTACCATTAGAAATGATCACATATTCGATGAGGAAGAAGTGAACTATTTTATAAAACTTGGAACCTTTTTTTTATTATATGAAATACGTGCCACGTGCTTACGTGATTTGATTTGAGTTGAGTTTTTAATTGTTTTATGGTTAAATATGTTACACTTGTGTTTATATACATCTTTCTTGTTTATTTCATATTTGTATTAATATTTTTAGTTTATTTATTTTCATTTTAGTATGAAGTACCCACCTGAAAAGTTGTCGGTCGATAGTGCTACCCAAATCATCTGACCCAGGGAAGGATGGTTTTGTCAGGCTACTGGTCTAAGAGTCAATCAGAGGAAGTGTTCTGGGGTACGGCCCTACAACTCACTGGTCTCAGGGAATCGTTAAGGTACCTCGGGCGCAATGCAATCCTTGGGTTGGGATTGTAAAGTGGGATCAGGCCAGTACTCTCACCATTTGGGTGAGACGACTAGCGGCATCTCCACTCATGTCGTCCCAGAAGGTGGCCTAGCTGAACCGGCACGAGACCCCGACTCCACTACCTGGCCAATCGTGCCGAGCTCAGATTGGCCAAACTTGAACGCCTGGACGGGATCGTCAAGGACGCTGTAAAGAGATTGTTGTGCCTTCTGCAGTCGACTTGCAATGGGCTATCATGAGCATGGAACTGGGATGGCGGCCTGGGGATCTGTAAGCTCGCCCAACAAGCCCCAGCACAACAGGCGAGAAGGTGGTTACGGTTGTCTACATCCTCAAATGACGTAGTGAAAGCATTGGGTACTAGCGACTGGGCAAAAGATCATTTCAGGAGATTATGGCTGAGGGCAGGGTGAGCGAAGATGGTATTCCACAGCCGGGGCTGAATGTGAACGGAAATAGAGGCAAGCCCTGCCCGCTGACATCGGCCTGCCCATGGCCGAGTGATAGGAGCGCGGGTGTCTTCCAAAAATGGACAGAGTTGCCGGTTCATGGCAAAGGGATAGCCAGATACAAAGGGTTGCTCGGCAAGCAACAGCTGGCTGAAAGAGCATAAAGGCTTCGTCGAGCAAAGTTTCATTGTGGCGCTGAGTCTCGATGCAGGGTCAGACCTAAAACTACTGCCACGTGCGGGCTCTGTTCATCAAGGTTGGAATCTGTCTCTCACATCCTGGGACAGTGTCCCGGGGTACAGTTGGCATGGATATTGAGGCACCATAAGATCTGTCATCTCCTGGCGACTGAGGCCTCTGAGGCCCTTTCCCACACAAGGCTCCAAATAACACCTCACAGCTCACCATAGCTAAAATACGCACTTGGAGTTCCCGGCAGCAGGTAAGTTCAGCAATACATTTAAACACTAAATAATAATGTTGTCACACAAACTAGTATCATACCGAAGCATGTTATTATGGCAAGCCTAATTGGCTTTTAATCATAAACTGGATATGCATGTTTGATAAACAATTTCATTTTTATTAGTGGACATTTCTGCTAGTAACAATTACTATTTTTTTTATAAATCATTGCATTTTAACTAGTAAAAATGTGAATTCTTGATATCATTCATTTCTCAATCACTTACATTGAAATTGAAATTGTGATATCAAAATTTATATCCTGAGATTGATTAAAAGCTAAATCGGCTTGCCATATGTAAAACACACTGGTCCACTCGTAAAAACATCACGATTTGCCGCCTCCACACCTGATAATGACAACTATAACTCCACCTTCATACATAAGTAGAACAGCACAATTTTCTGTTGTATTTGAAACAATATGAAACCGTGTACTTCATTTTTTTGCAAATTTTCAAAGTGAGCACACTACTATCACGATTTATGCTACAAAACTGCGTAGAATACTGCATACGTGCGTGATTTCAGATGCACCTTATACGTTTTGAGATATCAGGGCATCAGTTCTTCGACCGCAATTGTCAGTTATTAAAACTGCCTTAACACACACTGTTTCTGCCAATGTCATGGTACTCTTTAGTACCTATAGAGTAGTATTGCATACTTTCTATCTTCAAAGAGTACTAAATTTGTTCGGATTTATAAAAGATAGCTGTACGATGATTTTCCAAATCACACAGCGTGTGCAGGGGTTGACTGAACTAAAGTACATTCGCACCCATTGCCAGCAAAACACTGACATCAGTTTCTCTCACCACATGCGGTTCATTTCTGGCATCTTTTAGCACTGGGACAGCTCCATATATCAGTTTAAAATGATCTCCAAATCCAGCGTTCTATCTACCGTTTATATAACATTCATCACCCACATGCAGTGAACAAACAAACACTTCACAATGCATACATTCGCAAAGTTTAAGAGTCAGAATGCATGACGCACCGTTGCACCAGCCCTTTAAGCAAAATGAAGAAAATTAAGAAAACAATGTTGAGATTTTATTTTTGTTACAGGTTTCCTACCTTGAAGCAACAGTTCTTGAAATGGACATTTCGAGTAGTATTGTTAAAGGTGACCATGAAGTCAAGACTTGCTGCCTAGTCGGCGAAACTGGCCAAATCGACTTTGTTGAAGTGGGGAAGTCTTACACTTTTACTCATTTTTGCACCAGAGATTATATTGAGAATCCCTTATTTCTGAGCACCACACGCATAGCCACAATTACACCATTACACAAAAAATGATCCCTCCCTACCACAGGCAAAATACACAGACACCTTCACAATGACCTCAGCCTGCACTACACACAATAACCACAGACATTTGCAGGTGCAGGAATTACAATAAAAAAAGCAATGTCCAAACTGACTTCACAAACATTTCATTTCACAGATGCAACACCTGTAAAATTCTGCGGAAATCCACTAGCTATGTCACAGAATGCAGTGCTATACTCGCCATACTCCAAAACAATAATAATGAAGTCTCAATGTCAATCACTAACTCTCTTGTTTCCAAATTTGTTACAGCAGACAGGGATTTGAACACAATGGATGGCCAAGACATTGAAGAATTTCATGTCTTGTGGTCCATTCACATACACTGACGAAAACCAAATTATAGATCTACACAAACACACCATAACAACACATCACACAAACCGACACGGATAAGGAGTCATCCTCCATAGCAATAGAACTTCCTGAGACTCTGTCAGACACCTCTGCCACTTCCATCACTAAATCCAACAATCCCACAACTCTCCTACCACCACAAAAGCCCACGGAACAAAAAACAGCTGTTTAAAACGTTTGCATTTAAATAATTTTACATTTCATACATACTTTATGGCTTTGATGTATTTATACTTTTATATGTTTTTTTATTTCTTTATTTATTCTGTAATATTTCATTTATTTTACACAGTTTGGCATCAAATGCAACTTAACGACAAATGTATGATTTCGTGTTAAACAGCAAGTGTGCAGAAAAATAATTTTCTTGCCATTAAAATAACAACTTTTAAGTTTCCTCATGTGAACTTTGTGATATCTGTTTTATTACAATGAAAGTTTAACAGTTCACCCCACACAGTTGTGACTTGTTATTATTGGGCAGAGCACATAGCGTTGAAACCCTATTGTAATTTTCTGTTTCATTACGGCTTAAGTGCAATGTAAGGCTTGAATTTATTATTAGGGGTTTATGCCCAAAGGTCTGAAACTCTTTTATTTGCTCAATTTTCTTATTTTTCTGAAGAATCAGATGGTAGTAGTCCTTTTAGGTACTTTGATACATGGACCCTGCCAAATTGGCCTCTAGGTGCCGCTATAGCGATGCCACATTTGTTTTCACTTGTTCCCCATAAAACACTTGGGTGTGCAACAAATCATTTAGATCAATGTAATCATTGGTTCAAAACTGAACGGAAGTAGCAGATTTCAGTTAAATTGACACGTGACAATGCATGCCTTCATAAGTCAAAAAGGTGAGAAATCATTCATTTTAGTTGCTTTTTCCATGTCTATTATAACCACAATATGCCAGTAAAGGTTTGTGCATGGGCTCATTTAATTTCTCAATATACTTTGACTTTAGATGTATATTAACATGTGAAAAGATGTCAAATAAGACTTCACACACAAGTTCATTTAATTTGTATAGCACATTTACAACAGCCAGCAGGCTGACCAAAGTGCTTTACATGAGAAAACATTTATTCTTCATATGCAAAGACAGACCATGCACAAATATAACACAACCCCATTGGCTAAATCATTGTAGTCAACATTTTAGAACAACCTGAATTAAAAACTTTAAATGGCCAAAACACAGTAGTCAATACACTAAGGAAAATAGATATGTTTTTAGCCGAGACTTAAAAACAGACAGAGAAGGGGCTGTTCTAATCTCCAGAGTCGAGGCCATGCAACTGCAAATGCATGTTCACCTCGACATTTAAGCCTAACTCGCGGGACTACCAACAATGTCTGGTCACAGGATCGTAGGCTTCTGGATGGGATGTATAGATGAAGATAGAGGAAGACACCCTCATCTTAGTTTCAAACAAGTGCACCAGTTTAAAACATGCAGATGACATAAACTCAAAGTAATTAAGTGACTACACATTTTGTCTACAAGTGTGCGTTTATTAATGTATTTGCCCTTCAATCGTTTGGCCATCTATGGGACAGTACTTTATTTCTTGTTCACCCGAGCATTCTGCAACTGCTTGTGTATATTTATTTGTATACACTAAACTTAATGTGTATAATGTGTTTATTTTGTTATATAATACAGAAGCTGTGTTTTCTTTCCAACAAAAATACTTCATTACCTTTATGTAAGAAAATGCACTGCATTAAAAGTTTTTATTCTTGAAAAGTTGACATGACGTGAAATATATGAGCAATTATGTGAATAAGAAACAAAGCAATTCATTGGTTTAGAATTTTATTAAAACGTACATTAAAAATGTATCCGTCATGTTTAAGTATATGTCTGACATCCATGACACTCCTCGGTCTGTGATTGGGCGTTCGGAAGAATTTCTGGGCAGGGGACTTCAGTGGAGTCTGCATCAATGAGCAGACTTCTCAGGTCTGAAATGACTAACGGGGCACCCTACTTGTTTGTGCAGCGGTTTAGACAATAGGATCTTTTGGATGTACAGCACGTGAATTCATCCACTTCTGTAAAAATATATACATGTAAGTGGTTAGTGAACTTGAAGAATAGCAAGCTTTACAGTTACTTACACTGCTGTGCATCTGATGTGAACAAAACAGATCCATCAAATTGATTAGATTGTCAGTCACATATATTTAAAAAACTCTAAATGTATTTTCTGTTTGAATTCGCATGTATTTTAATGTATGAAATGACTTCCTGAAGTGCAAACCAAACATCTAAAAGGGAAAGAAATGTGATGTATTAGGTGAGGTTTGTGTACCAAATAAGCATAATTTTAATGGCACAGTTTTCTACAATATTCTTGCAGACAATGTCAATGTCCTACTGACAACAGTGTATTCATCTCCTTATGACACCTTCCTGCTACCATGAATGTAAATCAATGTAACCATTGAATATGGTCCTATATTTTTTAGCTAATTATTTTAGAGTTCTTGAGATGACAAAGAGATTTAGTTCTGTATAAAAAAGTTATCAATATTTCCACACTGTACCCTAGTGTGGCGAGTTGGCCCGCACTCAATCAGCGTCGCCATGGTTACCAAGGAGTTCAGCCGATCGTCAGCACCTGAAACTAATCACCAGCGGGGATAAAGAGCCAGCAGCCAGGAGAAACAGTGAGTTTCCACTCCCAGCTCATTCTCACGCTGATGTGTTGTCTCTTTCTTGTTTGTTTGAAGACTCGGATGCCTGACGGTCGGCGGATACTACCCTTTTGAGAACCACCTCGGATATACCTGGACCTCAACAGATACCAAAGGCCCTTCTGGAACCAACTGACTTCCGGGAAACGAGTGAGAGAAGACGGCCCGGAGTATTGTTCCTTTAAAGCCTTGTGGTTTCACTTGTGTGTTAAATAAATCACCCTCCGGGGACTTAATTCACCCACTTCCGTGACTGTCTCATGTCTCACGCCCCACACCTAGAGACTACAATATATTTGTTTGGGAATCACAGATAAAAAACTGAGTTAATACAGAAAAAGCCTTCATATGTTATTCAATTAAACCACATTAATAGCATGAAAACAATAATGGATTTACGTGATATTGAGCCACATTTCTGTTAACAATGAACATTAAAATAAGTATAATTGCGGGCCCGACATGCATCAGGAGTAGACATTGAACCTGAGCATAAAGAGAGCGCATTTAACGCACACACCTGCGTGAAACAATCCAACCCACTTTCTATTGCAGGAAGGTCCGTGTACGTCTTGTTAGTTTTATTTTCTAATTGAAGCTGAACAAACAGAAATGAGAAAACAAGGTTTCACACTACTCGTTCCCTAACAGAAATAGTTTTTTTATAATCTCTTTATTGAACACTGGACTTAACATCAAAAGACATCAAACACATCACAATTGTTTATGTTTTGGAGAAACGTAGAAAAATACACTAAGAATCCAGATAAGAGAGGAAATTCTTTTTTAATATTTTTTTTAAATACCAATGAAAATACAGTATGACAAAATGTTTTATGTCAGGCGTGAGAAATAGATTTTAAAATATATAACGTTTTTATATGAAGAAAAACAGAAAGATAAAAGTTGTTTATTAGTGATTCTCTTCTTAAATACTTTTTTTGGTTAAAATATGTCAATATTAAAAGATTACTATGTGGCTCAAATTGTTACCCCAATTAAATAATTAAAATTTAAAATATATAAAATTAAACTTAATAGTTTACATTTGTTAAATACCATTTATGAAGTATGTACATTTTATTTATACGTTATGCTCTACATATTTTAGCATACTTTGAATAAATTCTGAAAATTCTTAAATACAGACATTTTTAAATTTATTTATTTATACATTTGTTCCTTCTATTCTTTATTCATTCCCTCCCTCCCTCAGTCACATACTCACTCATCTATTGGTGTTATTAAGTGCCATGCTCCTCAATGTGCATTGCCCTTTAGGCTTTGATTATCAGTACAGTATGCCCACAAATATTTCCATGTCTTCCTGAAACTGAAATACAAGTCATCATTCGCCTTGAAGAATTCTCCCCTCAGGATCTTTCAGAAGACATTTTATTGATCTTCCCTTTGCATCCGCAAAAATACAGTCTCTGTCACCTCCCCACAGAATAAGTCTCTGTGAAATTGTACTCGGTGCCATGCTTAATGTAGGCAATGGCTGGCTGCTGCACCTGGTAAAGTTAAGAAACAAGTTAGTATTCATGTATTCCTCTAAACTACACTATAAAAAACTATAAAACTACTATATGACCACAATAGACAGATTTCACTCCGCTGCCATGTTGAAATCGAAAAGAAAAACCCAAAGGACAGATAACTGCAATGGTTTGGACAATCATCAGGTGCCATGAAAAGAAGATGTGTTTCAAAACAACCTTACATTGGCTCTGTCTGCGCGAATGAAACCCGTTTATGGCAGTTTAAACAGTCACTAATATGTGATGGTACAGCTTAAGTACTCAAGTAAAACAGCTTGTGTGACATGCATCCTATGCTTAAATTGTCAGATTTAAGATCATAAATCCTTTTAATAACTCCAGATTGGTTGTCCAAACCATTGCATTCCATCTGTCTCTCCAGTTTTCTTCCCACCTCTGCATCGCTTTCCATTTCAACAAGGTGGCGGAGTGAAATCAGTCTGTAACCATTTACCTTATCAGATGGGTGTCATTGTGGTGGTGGTGGTGGTGGTGGTTTTTGGCACACTAAAGACATGCTCAAGGGTTCCCTGAAGGAGTTGGGACGCTTCTTCTGTCCAGTGTGCAAATCTCTGTCCATGCCTTTGGAAAATATGTAAATGTATATGAACTGTGTTTTTGTTCTCACTTTACCAACAGTGACTTTACAGATGTCATTTTATTATCTTTGCTGTATAGAGTCTATCACACCCTTCTTCTCTCCATCAGTTGAATGCACCACCACTGGCGAATCCTCCGCCTGGATCCTCCTAAAACACACACACGAATATACTAAACATATGCACATTAGATTCCATAAACTGGCTCAAACCCAGGCTCCAGAAGTCTTCTTGTGTGAGGCAATCATTTCTCCTGATGGACGATTTTCATCCAACACATACTGCAACAGACTGAAAATAAAGAATGCTTGACATGAAAAACAAGCACAACTTTGTGGTCATTATTGCAGACACCTCAGTTGCTGTCTTGGGTTCTGCAATTAATACCCACTTGGTGTGCAGGTCAGTCATGGTACGGACAAACTTGTTGCTGCTTTCTGTTTCTGGTAGTGGTCCAATCCAAACCATGCACCTCCCAAGCTCTCTTCCCTGCATGGGACAAAATAAGAAGCAGTCAAATACATGTAAAACTGGACACAAGCTCAGTTCCTCTGTCTTTTGTTATCTTTGAGGGTATCATTCAAAGAGGTCTCTGTAGGGCTGTCAGGAATTTCTCTTTTTAACTCTTTCCCCGCCAGCCTTTTTAAAAAAAAGTTGCCAGCCTATGCCAGCGATTTTTAACATTTTCACCAAAGTTTAATGGCTCACAGTAAATTTTCTGTAAAGAATATATGGACAAACAATATGTCCAATGAAAGAACAGAGTCTCAGCTTTTAAACAAAAGAAAACGTATTCTTCTATTTTCATTTATTCTTTTTTTATCACTCCTTAGATATGGGTAGGTTTCTTCAAAAATGCATCACTTTGATTAAACAGCAGAGATAATTAACGTTTTTTGTCAAAGATTCTGCCCAGATTACACTCAGAACAATCATTAAAAACTGATAAGAAATATACGTTCTAGGTTCTGGAATTCTGTACTTTTTACCAAAGGTGTGTAACAGCGCCACCTGCTGTATAACAGTACAAATACTGATTGCCGTAATAACTCGTCTTTGGCGGGGAACCGTTTTTTTTTAATTGACGAGATAACTTGTCAATGATGGTGAAAGAGATAAGAAAACATATTTAGCTTTTACTTCAAATGTAAAAGAATCCAAGAAGAATATTTTTTATTGAAACATTAATTTTCGAACACAAATGAAGAACACAAACACGTGCCTCTTTGATTTAATTGTAAGCAGGATGACTGAATGATCATAATCAATGTCAAACCGACCAAAACAATCCATTTCAGTGGGGGTTGAATAATTTTGAACACAACTGTATTTCTGATTTGATTTTCAGTGTAATCCAAAACATAGAAAGAAACTTAGTGTTCGAAAGGAACCTGAAGTTTAACAATAATTCAACACAACCTTTCAGAAAATCTATTGCTTAAGCCTCTGCCACCAATGGACATCAGTCATTCTCAAGAAACATGGATGAAAAGAAAGGTAAACCAAATACCAGGGAAAAGATCTACATACTTCTCATCACCACAGACCATACCAGTTCCACAGAAAACCCAAAGGACCCAGAAGTGTAGAATGGACCTGGAAAAGAGCCAGGCAACAGGTTCAAAATTGAACTATAGACCTGCAGAGAAAGATGTAGAAAATAAGGTGATACTGCCATTGATTAAATGTAGTATACAGTTTTGAATGTTTACATTAACAGGTGACATTCTTTGGACAAAACCAAACACTCTACAAACTTGCTTGTCGCCATTCTGAGGTCCCCTGATGAGAAACTGGAATATCTGTTGCATCATAAGGATTTCCAAACATTGGGGCCTGATAAGTGGTTATTTGGAGAGGTATGTTGATCAGGAATAAAATATGAATGACAAAAGAGTAAATGTGCAATTTACAAACTGATTTAAGTTATAATATAAATGTTTGTACTTTCAGACTATTGATTGTTATCTAAGAGAGCTTCTAAATGCAAAGGATGCATCTGCAAAACTCTACCTACTCTGTCATTACACTACTGGTGTGATTTATAAACGGCCCAAGAGAGCAGATGGCACGACAAGGACTACGAAAAGTGAGTGCAAACACACCTGATTTATTATCTCTGTGGGAACAATCCTTAGGGGTAATGGTGTTTATTCTGCACAAACTGTATATTTTATTCCCTAAACCTTAAGATCATTGACAAAGATTTGCATTTTTAGAGTTCGAAATGACGAACTGGAGACAGCCGCACAGGCGTGTGAAAAATTTAGACATTAGCCTTTCAAACACCTGCAGCTGTGGTGTGTTTGTGATGCAGGTGGTGAAAATAGTCAAAAAAAATAAAAATCCACATTGATTTACTGAGATTTCCTGCTTTTTGAGTAGATGGCCAAGCAGGTTGTAGAAGACTTTCCGAAAATTCCAGAAAGCATTCATATAGATCCCAGCAAGGACTGGATGTCCCACTGCAGGAGAAATGTGGCAAAAGAAATTTGACTAGCCTCAGGTATTTCAACTTTTTGATGTCCTTTTGGTATTTTTTGCACAGACCATTTGTGTATTAAGATGACAACCTTATCTGCATTTAAATAATTGCAGTGTCAAGGGATGAATATTGTTCCATCTGTGTACAAAAAGACAGAACTCAACCACAAAAGCACTGCGTTTGGGTATTTCATGATTTCACTGATGAAAATTTAAAGTGATTTAAAAATTAAACAAATTAAACAATGTGTGTTTTGTTCCAGATTCAATCTGAATTGTGTCAGAGCAGAGGTGGTACCACATACACTGTTTAACTAGAAGTTACATCTGGGCTTACAGTTTAATTGCAACACACTTAAATTATTTGAGATTTAATGTAGTAATGTAAAAATGTAAGTATATTCTACTACCTCTGCAGACAGTGTCGAATGTGGTGAAAACTTTAAGTGTAATGGGTTCAATAAAAAGTTTTCCACTGACGACGCCCCCTACCCCACCCCCTCGCTGATAGCAGCGATTAACGTTGACTCTCGTGCGGTGGAAACGATCACACGTGTTTAGAGTGATATGTTGGCACCCAAAATTCAATCCCTGAAAAATCATTTTAGCGTGTAAAAGGGTTTTCTCCACAAAACATCTGAATGACGTTTATATTCATATTTTTATGCATTTATTCATTTTTGGAAAAAAGGCCATGGTCCAATTTTGTTCAATAGGTAAGAGCTTTTTTTCATAAAAGCCTGTTAAGTTTCTGTCAGAACCCGGTACACACTCGGGTAGACTGTGAGGAGAATGTTCGAACCCAAAAGGTGAGGCAGACACAAAGATGCTTGCAAAAGGAGGATTTAATGGTAAAAAAGATAATTCATCAAGCACAATCCATCTAAAAAATAATCCACAAAATGATTCATCCAACAAAGGTACATCCATAAAAGGTAATCTACAAAAACGGTATCTTGAAACCAACAGGAGAAAACAGAGCTCACCGTAATACGGAACAGGCAGTAACATACAAACTTAACAGGAAGAACTAAGGGCATAACAGGGTGTATAAAAACTCTCAAACAAACGAGGCACAGGTGCAATCACTAAACAACTAAGTATAACATGACCCCAGGCGACCCCTGGTAGCCAAATGGTGACAAAAATCTTAATTACTCAGATTCACAACTGAGAAATGACCCATAACAGCTGCAGATATGTTTGTGTGATTCTTGTGTTTTGCTTAAAATCTTAATAGCTCAGATTCACAACTGAGAAATGACCCATAACAGCTGCAGATATGTTTGTGTGATTCTTTTGTTTTGCTTAAAATCTTAATAGCTCAGATTCACAACTGAGAAATGACCCATAACAGCTGCAGATATGTTTGAATGATTCTTGTGTTTGCTTAAAATCTTAATAGCTCAGATTCACAACTGAGAAATGACCCATAACAGCTGCAGATATGTTTGAATGATTCTTGTGTTTGCTTAAAATCTTAATAGCTCAGATTCACAACTGAGAAATGACCCATAACAGCTGCAGATATGTTTGTGTGATTCTTTTGTTTTGCCTAAAATCTTAATAGCTCTGATTCACAACTGAGAAATGACCCATAACGGCTGCAGATATGTTTGTGTGATTCTTGTGTTTTGCTTAAAATCTTAATAGCTCAGATTCACAACTGAGAAATGACCCATAACAGCTGCAGATATGTTTGCGTGATTCTTGTGTTTTGCTTAAAATCTTAATAGCTCAGATTCACAACTGAGAAATGACCCATAACAGCTGCAGATATGTTTGTGTGATTCTTGTGTTTTGCTTAAAATCTTAATAGCTCAGATTCACAACTGAGAAATGACCCATAACAGCTGCAGATATGTTTGTGTGATTCTTTTGTTTTGCTTAAAATCTTAATAGCTCAGATTCACAACTGAGAAATGACCCATAACAGCTGCAGATATGTTTGAATGATTCTTGTGTTTGCTTAAAATCTTAATAGCTCAGATTCACAACTGAGAAATGACCCATAACAGCTGCAGATATGTTTGTGTGATTCTTTTGTTTTGCCTAAAATCTTAATAGCTCTGATTCACAACTGAGAAATGACCCATAACGGCTGCAGATATGTTTGTGTGATTCTTGTGTTTTGCTTAAAATCTTAATAGCTCAGATTCACAACTGAGAAATGACCCATAACAGCTGCAGATATGTTTGCGTGATTCTTGTGTTTTGCTTAAAATCTTAATAGCTCAGATTCACAACTGAGAAATGACCCATAACAGCTGCAGATATGTTTGTGTGATTCTTGTGTTTTGCTTAAAATCTTAATAGCTCAGATTCACAACTGAGAAATGACCCATAACAGCTGCAGATATGTTTGTGTGATTCTTGTGTTTTGCTTAAAATCTTAATAGCTCAGATTCACAACTGAGAAATGACCCATAACAGCTGCAGATATGTTTGAGTGATTCTTGTGTTTTGCTTAAAATCGTAATAGCTCAGATTCACAACTGAGAAATGACCCATAACAGCTGCAGATATGTTTGAATGATTCTTGTGTTTTGCTTAAAATCTTAATAGCTCAGATTCACAACTGAGAAATGACCCATAACAGCTGCAGATATGTTTGTGTGATTCTTGTGTTTTGCTTAAAATCTTAATAGCTCAGATTCACAACTGAGAAATGACCCATAACAGCTGCAGATATGTTTGTGTGATTCTTGTGTTTTGCTTAAAATCTTAATAGCTCAGATTCACAACTGAGAAATGACCCATAACGGCTGCAGATATGTTTGAATGATTCTTGTGTTTTGCTTAAAATCTTAATAGCTCACATTCACAACTGAGAAATGACCCATAACGGCTGCAGATATGTTTGAGTGATTCTTGTGTTTTGCTTAAAATCTTAATAGCTCAGATTCACAACTGAGAAATGACCCATAACGGCTGCAGATATGTTTGAATGATTCTTGTGTTTTGCTTAAAATCTTAATAGCTCACATTCACAACTGAGAAATGACCCATAACAGCTGCAGATATGTTTGTGTGATTCTTGTGTTTTGCTTAAAATCTTAATAGCTCAGATTCACAACTGAGAAATGACCCATAACGGCTGCAGATATGTTTGTGTGATTCTTGTGTTTTGCTTAAAATCTTAATAGCTCAGATTCACAACTGAGAAATGACCCATAACGGCTGCAGATATGTTTGTGTGATTCTTTTGTTTTGCTTAAAATCTTAATAGCTCAGATTCACAACTGAGAAATGACCCATAACGGCTGCAGATATGTTTGTGTGATTCTTTTGTTTTGCTTAAAATCTTAATAGCTCAGATTCACAACTGAGAAATGACCCATAACGGCTGCAGATATGTTTGTGTGATTCTTTTGTTTTGCTTAAAATCTTAATAGCTCAGATTCACAACTGAGAAATGACCCATAACAGCTGCAGATATGTTTGTGTGATTCTTGTGTTTTGCTTAAAATCTTAATAGCTCAGATTCACAACTGAGAAATGACCCATAACGGCTGCAGATATGTTTGTGTGATTCTTTTATTTTGCTTAACATCTTAATAGCTCAGATTCACAACTGAGAAATGACCCATAACGGCTGCAGATATGTTTGAATGATTCTTGTGTTTTGCTTAAAATCTTAATAGCTCACATTCACAACTGAGAAATGACCCATAACGGCTGCAGATATGTTTGTGTGATTCTTGTGTTTTGCTTAAAATCTTAATAGCTCAGATTCACAACTGAGAAATGACCCATAACGGCTGCAGATATGTTTGCGTGATTCTTTTGTTTTGCTTAAAATCTTAATAGCTCAGATTCACAACTGAGAAATGACCCATAACAGCTGCAGATATGTTTGCGTGATTCTTGTGTTTTGCTTAAAATCTTAATAGCTCAGATTCACAACTGAGAAATGACCCATAACAGCTGCAGATATGTTTGAATGATTCTTGTGTTTTGCTTAAAATCTTAACAGCTCAGATTCACAACTGAGAAATGACCCATAACAGCTGCAGATATGTTTGTGTGATTCTTGTGTTTTGCTTAAAATCTTAATAGCTCAGATTCACAACTGAGAAATGACCCATAACAGCTGCAGATATGTTTGTGTGATTCTTTTATTTTGCTTAACATCTTAATAGCTCAGATTCACAACTGAGAAATGACCCATAACAGCTGCAGATATGTTTGAATGATTCTTGTGTTTTGCTTAAAATCTTAATAGCTCACATTCACAACTGAGAAATGACCCATAACGGCTGCAGATATGTTTGTGTGATTCTTTTGTTTTGCTTAAAATCTTAATAGCTCAGATTCACAACTGAGAAATGACCCATAACGGCTGCAGATATGTTTGTGTGATTCTTGTGTTTTGCTTAAAATCTTAATAGCTCAGATTCACAACTGAGAAATGACCCATAACAGCTGCAGATATGTTTGAATGATTCTTGTGTTTTGCTTAAAATCTTAATAGCTCACATTCACAACTGAGAAATGACCCATAACGGCTGCAGATATGTTTGTGTGATTCTTGTGTTTTGCTTAAAATCTTAATAGCTCACATTCACAACTGAGAAATGACCCATAACGGCTGCAGATATGTTTGCGTGATTCTTTTGTTTTGCTTAAAATCTTAATAGCTCAGATTCACAACTGAGAAATGACCCATAACGGCTGCAGATATGTTTGAGTGATTCTTGTGTTTTACTTAAAATCTTAATAGCTCAGATTCACAACTGAGAAATGACCCATAACAGCTGCAGATATGTTTGAATGATTCTTGTGTTTTGCTTAAAATCTTAATAGCTCAGATACACAACTGAGAAATGACCCATAACAGCTGCAGATATGTTTGTGTGATTCTTTTATTTTGCTTAACATCTTAATAGCTCAGATTCACAACTGAGAAATGACCCATAACAGCTGCAGATATGTTTGAATGATTCTTGTGTTTTGCTTAAAATCTTAATAGCTCACATTCACAACTGAGAAATGACCCATAACGGCTGCAGATATGTTTGTGTGATTCTTTTGTTTTGCTTAAAATCTTAATAGCTCAGATTCACAACTGAGAAATGACCCATAACGGCTGCAGATATGTTTGTGTGATTCTTTTGTTTTGCTTAAAATCTTAATAGCTCAGATTCACAACTGAGAAATGACCCATAACAGCTGCAGATATGTTTGTGTGATTCTTTTGTTTTGCCTAAAATCTTAATAGCTCTGATTCACAACTGAGAAATGACCCATAACGGCTGCAGATATGTTTGCGTGATTCTTGTGTTTTGCTTAAAATCTTAATAGCTCAGATTCACAACTGAGAAATGACCCATAACAGCTGCAGATATGTTTGTGTGATTCTTGTGTTTTGCTTAAAATCTTAATAGCTCAGATTCACAACTGAGAAATGACCCATAACAGCTGCAGATATGTTTGTGTGATTCTTGTGTTTTGCTTAAAATCTTAATAGCTCAGATTCACAACTGAGAAATGACCCATAACAGCTGCAGATATGTTTGTGTGATTCTTGTGTTTTGCTTAAAATCTTAATAGCTCAGATTCACAACTGAGAAATGACCCATAACAGCTGCAGATATGTTTGAGTGATTCTTGTGTTTTGCTTAAAATCGTAATAGCTCAGATTCACAACTGAGAAATGACCCATAACGGCTGCAGATATGTTTGCGTGATTCTTGTGTTTTGCTTAAAATCTTAATAGCTCAGATTCACAACTGAGAAATGACCCATAACGGCTGCAGATATGTTTGTGTGATTCTTTTGTTTTGCTTAAAATCTTAATAGCTCAGATTCACAACTGAGAAATGACCCATAACGGCTGCAGATATGTTTGTGTGATTCTTTTGTTTTGCTTAAAATCTTAATAGCTCAGATTCACAACTGAGAAATGACCCATAACGGCTGCAGATATGTTTGTGTGATTCTTTTGTTTTGCTTAAAATCTTAATAGCTCAGATTCACAACTGAGAAATGACCCATAACGGCTGCAGATATGTTTGTGTGATTCTTTTGTTTTGCTTAAAATCTTAATAGCTCACATTCACAACTGAGAAATGACCCATAACAGCTGCAGATATGTTTGTGTGATTCTTGTGTTTTGCTTAAAATCTTAATAGCTCAGATTCACAACTGAGAAATGACCCATAACGGCTGCAGATATGTTTGTGTGATTCTTTTGTTTTGCTTAAAATCTTAATAGCTCAGATTCACAACTGAGAAATGACCCATAACGGCTGCAGATATGTTTGTGTGATTCTTTTGTTTTGCTTAAAATCTTAATAGCTCAGATTCACAACTGAGAAATGACCCATAACGGCTGCAGATATGTTTGTGTGATTCTTTTGTTTTGCTTAAAATCTTAATAGCTCAGATTCACAACTGAGAAATGACCCATAACAGCTGCAGATATGTTTGTGTGATTCTTGTGTTTTGCTTAAAATCTTAATAGCTCAGATTCACAACTGAGAAATGACCCATAACAGCTGCAGATATGTTTGTGTGATTCTTTTGTTTTGCTTAAAATCTTAATAGCTCAGATTCACAACTGAGAAATGACCCATAACAGCTGCAGATATGTTTGTGTGATTCTTTTGTTTTGCTTAAAATCTTAATAGCTCAGATTCACAACTGAGAAATGACCCATAACAGCTGCAGATATGTTTGTGTGATTCTTGTGTTTTGCTTAAAATCTTAATAGCTCAGATTCACAACTGAGAAATGACCCATAACGGCTGCAGATATGTTTGTGTGATTCTTTTGTTTTGCTTAAAATCTTAATAGCTCAGATTCACAACTGAGAAATGACCCATAACAGCTGCAGATATGTTTGTGTGATTCTTGTGTTTTGCTTAAAATCTTAATAGCTCAGATTCACAACTGAGAAATGACCCATAACGGCTGCAGATATGTTTGTGTGATTCTTTTATTTTGCTTAACATCTTAATAGCTCAGATTCACAACTGAGAAATGACCCATAACGGCTGCAGATATGTTTGAATGATTCTTGTGTTTTGCTTAAAATCTTAATAGCTCACATTCACAACTGAGAAATGACCCATAACGGCTGCAGATATGTTTGTGTGATTCTTGTGTTTTGCTTAAAATCTTAATAGCTCAGATTCACAACTGAGAAATGACCCATAACGGCTGCAGATATGTTTGCGTGATTCTTTTGTTTTGCTTAAAATCTTAATAGCTCAGATTCACAACTGAGAAATGACCCATAACAGCTGCAGATATGTTTGTGTGATTCTTGTGTTTTGCTTAAAATCTTAATAGCTCAGATTCACAACTGAGAAATGACCCATAACAGCTGCAGATATGTTTGAATGATTCTTGTGTTTTGCTTAAAATCTTAACAGCTCAGATTCACAACTGAGAAATGACCCATAACAGCTGCAGATATGTTTGTGTGATTCTTTTATTTTGCTTAACATCTTAATAGCTCAGATTCACAACTGAGAAATGACCCATAACAGCTGCAGATATGTTTGAATGATTCTTGTGTTTTGCTTAAAATCTTAATAGCTCACATTCACAACTGAGAAATGACCCATAACGGCTGCAGATATGTTTGTGTGATTCTTTTGTTTTGCTTAAAATCTTAATAGCTCAGATTCACAACTGAGAAATGACCCATAACGGCTGCAGATATGTTTGTGTGATTCTTGTGTTTTGCTTAAAATCTTAATAGCTCAGATTCACAACTGAGAAATGACCCATAACAGCTGCAGATATGTTTGTGTGATTCTTTTGTTTTGCCTAAAATCTTAATAGCTCTGATTCACAACTGAGAAATGACCCATAACGGCTGCAGATATGTTTGTGTGATTCTTGTGTTTTGCTTAAAATCTTAATAGCTCAGATTCACAACTGAGAAATGACCCATAACAGCTGCAGATATGTTTGCGTGATTCTTGTGTTTTGCTTAAAATCTTAATAGCTCAGATTCACAACTGAGAAATGACCCATAACAGCTGCAGATATGTTTGTGTGATTCTTGTGTTTTGCTTAAAATCTTAATAGCTCAGATTCACAACTGAGAAATGACCCATAACAGCTGCAGATATGTTTGTGTGATTCTTGTGTTTTGCTTAAAATCTTAATAGCTCAGATTCACAACTGAGAAATGACCCATAACAGCTGCAGATATGTTTGAGTGATTCTTGTGTTTTGCTTAAAATCGTAATAGCTCAGATTCACAACTGAGAAATGACCCATAACAGCTGCAGATATGTTTGAATGATTCTTGTGTTTTGCTTAAAATCTTAATAGCTCAGATTCACAACTGAGAAATGACCCATAACAGCTGCAGATATGTTTGTGTGATTCTTGTGTTTTGCTTAAAATCTTAATAGCTCAGATTCACAACTGAGAAATGACCCATAACAGCTGCAGATATGTTTGTGTGATTCTTGTGTTTTGCTTAAAATCTTAATAGCTCAGATTCACAACTGAGAAATGACCCATAACAGCTGCAGATATGTTTGTGTGATTCTTGTGTTTTGCTTAAAATCTTAATAGCTCAGATTCACAACTGAGAAATGACCCATAACAGCTGCAGATATGTTTGAATGATTCTTGTGTTTTGCTTAAAATCTTAATAGCTCACATTCACAACTGAGAAATGACCCATAACAGCTGCAGATATGTTTGAGTGATTCTTGTGTTTTGCTTAAAATCTTAATAGCTCAGATTCACAACTGAGAAATGACCCATAACGGCTGCAGATATGTTTGAATGATTCTTGTGTTTTGCTTAAAATCTTAATAGCTCACATTCACAACTGAGAAATGACCCATAACAGCTGCAGATATGTTTGTGTGATTCTTGTGTTTTGCTTAAAATCTTAATAGCTCACATTCACAACTGAGAAATGACCCATAACAGCTGCAGATATGTTTGTGTGATTCTTGTGTTTTGCTTAAAATCTTAATAGCTCAGATTCACAACTGAGAAATGACCCATAACGGCTGCAGATATGTTTGTGTGATTCTTGTGTTTTGCTTAAAATCTTAATAGCTCAGATTCACAACTGAGAAATGACCCATAACGGCTGCAGATATGTTTGTGTGATTCTTTTGTTTTGCTTAAAATCTTAATAGCTCAGATTCACAACTGAGAAATGACCCATAACGGCTGCAGATATGTTTGTGTGATTCTTTTGTTTTGCTTAAAATCTTAATAGCTCAGATTCACAACTGAGAAATGACCCATAACGGCTGCAGATATGTTTGTGTGATTCTTTTGTTTTGCTTAAAATCTTAATAGCTCAGATTCACAACTGAGAAATGACCCATAACAGCTGCAGATATGTTTGTGTGATTCTTGTGTTTTGCTTAAAATCTTAATAGCTCAGATTCACAACTGAGAAATGACCCATAACGGCTGCAGATATGTTTGTGTGATTCTTTTATTTTGCTTAACATCTTAATAGCTCAGATTCACAACTGAGAAATGACCCATAACGGCTGCAGATATGTTTGAATGATTCTTGTGTTTTGCTTAAAATCTTAATAGCTCACATTCACAACTGAGAAATGACCCATAACGGCTGCAGATATGTTTGTGTGATTCTTGTGTTTTGCTTAAAATCTTAATAGCTCAGATTCACAACTGAGAAATGACCCATAACGGCTGCAGATATGTTTGCGTGATTCTTTTGTTTTGCTTAAAATCTTAATAGCTCAGATTCACAACTGAGAAATGACCCATAACAGCTGCAGATATGTTTGCGTGATTCTTGTGTTTTGCTTAAAATCTTAATAGCTCAGATTCACAACTGAGAAATGACCCATAACAGCTGCAGATATGTTTGAATGATTCTTGTGTTTTGCTTAAAATCTTAACAGCTCAGATTCACAACTGAGAAATGACCCATAACAGCTGCAGATATGTTTGTGTGATTCTTGTGTTTTGCTTAAAATCTTAATAGCTCAGATTCACAACTGAGAAATGACCCATAACAGCTGCAGATATGTTTGTGTGATTCTTTTATTTTGCTTAACATCTTAATAGCTCAGATTCACAACTGAGAAATGACCCATAACAGCTGCAGATATGTTTGAATGATTCTTGTGTTTTGCTTAAAATCTTAATAGCTCACATTCACAACTGAGAAATGACCCATAACGGCTGCAGATATGTTTGTGTGATTCTTTTGTTTTGCTTAAAATCTTAATAGCTCAGATTCACAACTGAGAAATGACCCATAACGGCTGCAGATATGTTTGTGTGATTCTTGTGTTTTGCTTAAAATCTTAATAGCTCAGATTCACAACTGAGAAATGACCCATAACAGCTGCAGATATGTTTGAATGATTCTTGTGTTTTGCTTAAAATCTTAATAGCTCACATTCACAACTGAGAAATGACCCATAACGGCTGCAGATATGTTTGTGTGATTCTTGTGTTTTGCTTAAAATCTTAATAGCTCACATTCACAACTGAGAAATGACCCATAACGGCTGCAGATATGTTTGCGTGATTCTTTTGTTTTGCTTAAAATCTTAATAGCTCAGATTCACAACTGAGAAATGACCCATAACGGCTGCAGAT
Organism: Triplophysa bombifrons; assembly: GCA_029783895.1. NCBI lineage: Eukaryota > Metazoa > Chordata > Actinopteri > Cypriniformes > Nemacheilidae > Triplophysa > Triplophysa bombifrons. The sequence continues at coordinate 950,638 of JAPMJR010000026.1, read as the reverse complement.
ATGTTTGAGTGATTCTTGTGTTTTACTTAAAATCTTAATAGCTCAGATTCACAACTGAGAAATGACCCATAACAGCTGCAGATATGTTTGAATGATTCTTGTGTTTTGCTTAAAATCTTAATAGCTCAGATACACAACTGAGAAATGACCCATAACAGCTGCAGATATGTTTGTGTGATTCTTTTATTTTGCTTAACATCTTAATAGCTCAGATTCACAACTGAGAAATGACCCATAACAGCTGCAGATATGTTTGAATGATTCTTGTGTTTTGCTTAAAATCTTAATAGCTCACATTCACAACTGAGAAATGACCCATAACGGCTGCAGATATGTTTGTGTGATTCTTTTGTTTTGCTTAAAATCTTAATAGCTCAGATTCACAACTGAGAAATGACCCATAACGGCTGCAGATATGTTTGTGTGATTCTTTTGTTTTGCTTAAAATCTTAATAGCTCAGATTCACAACTGAGAAATGACCCATAACAGCTGCAGATATGTTTGTGTGATTCTTTTGTTTTGCCTAAAATCTTAATAGCTCTGATTCACAACTGAGAAATGACCCATAACGGCTGCAGATATGTTTGCGTGATTCTTGTGTTTTGCTTAAAATCTTAATAGCTCAGATTCACAACTGAGAAATGACCCATAACAGCTGCAGATATGTTTGTGTGATTCTTGTGTTTTGCTTAAAATCTTAATAGCTCAGATTCACAACTGAGAAATGACCCATAACAGCTGCAGATATGTTTGTGTGATTCTTGTGTTTTGCTTAAAATCTTAATAGCTCAGATTCACAACTGAGAAATGACCCATAACAGCTGCAGATATGTTTGAGTGATTCTTGTGTTTTGCTTAAAATCGTAATAGCTCAGATTCACAACTGAGAAATGACCCATAACAGCTGCAGATATGTTTGCGTGATTCTTGTGTTTTGCTTAAAATCTTAATAGCTCAGATTCACAACTGAGAAATGACCCATAACGGCTGCAGATATGTTTGTGTGATTCTTTTGTTTTGCTTAAAATCTTAATAGCTCAGATTCACAACTGAGAAATGACCCATAACGGCTGCAGATATGTTTGTGTGATTCTTTTGTTTTGCTTAAAATCTTAATAGCTCAGATTCACAACTGAGAAATGACCCATAACGGCTGCAGATATGTTTGTGTGATTCTTTTGTTTTGCTTAAAATCTTAATAGCTCAGATTCACAACTGAGAAATGACCCATAACGGCTGCAGATATGTTTGTGTGATTCTTTTATTTTGCTTAACATCTTAATAGCTCAGATTCACAACTGAGAAATGACCCATAACAGCTGCAGATATGTTTGCGTGATTCTTGTGTTTTGCTTAAAATCTTAATAGCTCAGATTCACAACTGAGAAATGACCCATAACAGCTGCAGATATGTTTGTGTGATTCTTGTGTTTTGCTTAAAATCTTAATAGCTCAGATTCACAACTGAGAAATGACCCATAACGGCTGCAGATATGTTTGTGTGATTCTTTTGTTTTGCTTAAAATCTTAATAGCTCAGATTCACAACTGAGAAATGACCCATAACGGCTGCAGATATGTTTGTGTGATTCTTGTGTTTTGCTTAAAATCTTAATAGCTCAGATTCACAACTGAGAAATGACCCATAACAGCTGCAGATATGTTTGAGTGATTCTTGTGTTTTGCTTAAAATCTTAATAGCTCAGATTCACAACTGAGAAATGACCCATAACAGCTGCAGATATGTTTGTGTGATTCTTGTGTTTTGCTTAAAATCTTAATAGCTCAGATTCACAACTGAGAAATGACCCATAACGGCTGCAGATATGTTTGAATGATTCTTGTGTTTGCTTAAAATCTTAATAGCTCAGATTCACAACTGAGAAATGACCCATAACAGCTGCAGATATGTTTGAGTGATTCTTGTGTTTTGCTTAAAATCTTAATAGCTCAGATTCACAACTGAGAAATGACCCATAACGGCTGCAGATATGTTTGAATGATTCTTGTGTTTGCTTAAAATCTTAATAGCTCAGATTCACAACTGAGAAATGACCCATAACGGCTGCAGATATGTTTGCGTGATTCTTGTGTTTTGCTTAAAATCTTAATAGCTCAGATTCACAACTGAGAAATGACCCATAACGGCTGCAGATATGTTTGCGTGATTCTTTTGTTTTGCTTAAAATCTTAATAGCTCAGATTCACAACTGAGAAATGACCCATAACAGCTGCAGATATGTTTGTGTGATTCTTGTGTTTTGCTTAAAATCTTAATAGCTCAGATTCACAACTGAGAAATGACCCATAACAGCTGCAGATATGTTTGAATGATTCTTGTGTTTTGCTTAAAATCTTAACAGCTCAGATTCACAACTGAGAAATGACCCATAACAGCTGCAGATATGTTTGTGTGATTCTTGTGTTTTGCTTAAAATCTTAATAGCTCAGATTCACAACTGAGAAATGACCCATAACAGCTGCAGATATGTTTGTGTGATTCTTTTATTTTGCTTAACATCTTAATAGCTCAGATTCACAACTGAGAAATGACCCATAACAGCTGCAGATATGTTTGAATGATTCTTGTGTTTTGCTTAAAATCTTAATAGCTCACATTCACAACTGAGAAATGACCCATAACGGCTGCAGATATGTTTGTGTGATTCTTTTGTTTTGCTTAAAATCTTAATAGCTCAGATTCACAACTGAGAAATGACCCATAACGGCTGCAGATATGTTTGTGTGATTCTTGTGTTTTGCTTAAAATCTTAATAGCTCAGATTCACAACTGAGAAATGACCCATAACAGCTGCAGATATGTTTGAATGATTCTTGTGTTTTGCTTAAAATCTTAATAGCTCACATTCACAACTGAGAAATGACCCATAACGGCTGCAGATATGTTTGCGTGATTCTTTTGTTTTGCTTAAAATCTTAATAGCTCAGATTCACAACTGAGAAATGACCCATAACGGCTGCAGATATGTTTGAGTGATTCTTGTGTTTTACTTAAAATCTTAATAGCTCAGATTCACAACTGAGAAATGACCCATAACAGCTGCAGATATGTTTGAATGATTCTTGTGTTTTGCTTAAAATCTTAATAGCTCAGATACACAACTGAGAAATGACCCATAACAGCTGCAGATATGTTTGTGTGATTCTTTTATTTTGCTTAACATCTTAATAGCTCAGATTCACAACTGAGAAATGACCCATAACAGCTGCAGATATGTTTGAATGATTCTTGTGTTTTGCTTAAAATCTTAATAGCTCACATTCACAACTGAGAAATGACCCATAACGGCTGCAGATATGTTTGTGTGATTCTTTTGTTTTGCTTAAAATCTTAATAGCTCAGATTCACAACTGAGAAATGACCCATAACGGCTGCAGATATGTTTGTGTGATTCTTTTGTTTTGCTTAAAATCTTAATAGCTCAGATTCACAACTGAGAAATGACCCATAACGGCTGCAGATATGTTTGTGTGATTCTTTTGTTTTGCTTAAAATCTTAATAGCTCAGATTCACAACTGAGAAATGACCCATAACAGCTGCAGATATGTTTGTGTGATTCTTGTGTTTTGCTTAAAATCTTAATAGCTCAGATTCACAACTGAGAAATGACCCATAACGGCTGCAGATATGTTTGAATGATTCTTGTGTTTTGCTTAAAATCTTAATAGCTCACATTCACAACTGAGAAATGACCCATAACGGCTGCAGATATGTTTGAGTGATTCTTGTGTTTTGCTTAAAATCTTAATAGCTCAGATTCACAACTGAGAAATGACCCATAACGGCTGCAGATATGTTTGAATGATTCTTGTGTTTTGCTTAAAATCTTAATAGCTCACATTCACAACTGAGAAATGACCCATAACAGCTGCAGATATGTTTGTGTGATTCTTGTGTTTTGCTTAAAATCTTAATAGCTCAGATTCACAACTGAGAAATGACCCATAACGGCTGCAGATATGTTTGTGTGATTCTTTTGTTTTGCTTAAAATCTTAATAGCTCAGATTCACAACTGAGAAATGACCCATAACGGCTGCAGATATGTTTGTGTGATTCTTTTGTTTTGCTTAAAATCTTAATAGCTCAGATTCACAACTGAGAAATGACCCATAACGGCTGCAGATATGTTTGTGTGATTCTTTTGTTTTGCTTAAAATCTTAATAGCTCAGATTCACAACTGAGAAATGACCCATAACAGCTGCAGATATGTTTGTGTGATTCTTGTGTTTTGCTTAAAATCTTAATAGCTCAGATTCACAACTGAGAAATGACCCATAACGGCTGCAGATATGTTTGTGTGATTCTTTTATTTTGCTTAACATCTTAATAGCTCAGATTCACAACTGAGAAATGACCCATAACGGCTGCAGATATGTTTGAATGATTCTTGTGTTTTGCTTAAAATCTTAATAGCTCACATTCACAACTGAGAAATGACCCATAACGGCTGCAGATATGTTTGTGTGATTCTTGTGTTTTGCTTAAAATCTTAATAGCTCAGATTCACAACTGAGAAATGACCCATAACGGCTGCAGATATGTTTGCGTGATTCTTTTGTTTTGCTTAAAATCTTAATAGCTCAGATTCACAACTGAGAAATGACCCATAACAGCTGCAGATATGTTTGTGTGATTCTTGTGTTTTGCTTAAAATCTTAATAGCTCAGATTCACAACTGAGAAATGACCCATAACAGCTGCAGATATGTTTGAATGATTCTTGTGTTTTGCTTAAAATCTTAACAGCTCAGATTCACAACTGAGAAATGACCCATAACAGCTGCAGATATGTTTGTGTGATTCTTTTATTTTGCTTAACATCTTAATAGCTCAGATTCACAACTGAGAAATGACCCATAACAGCTGCAGATATGTTTGAATGATTCTTGTGTTTTGCTTAAAATCTTAATAGCTCACATTCACAACTGAGAAATGACCCATAACGGCTGCAGATATGTTTGTGTGATTCTTTTGTTTTGCTTAAAATCTTAATAGCTCAGATTCACAACTGAGAAATGACCCATAACGGCTGCAGATATGTTTGTGTGATTCTTGTGTTTTGCTTAAAATCTTAATAGCTCAGATTCACAACTGAGAAATGACCCATAACAGCTGCAGATATGTTTGAATGATTCTTGTGTTTTGCTTAAAATCTTAATAGCTCACATTCACAACTGAGAAATGACCCATAACGGCTGCAGATATGTTTGTGTGATTCTTGTGTTTTGCTTAAAATCTTAATAGCTCACATTCACAACTGAGAAATGACCCATAACGGCTGCAGATATGTTTGTGTGATTCTTGTGTTTTGCTTAAAATCTTAATAGCTCACATTCACAACTGAGAAATGACCCATAACGGCTGCAGATATGTTTGTGTGATTCTTGTGTTTTGCTTAAAATCTTAATAGCTCACATTCACAACTGAGAAATGACCCATAACGGCTGCAGATATGTTTGCGTGATTCTTTTGTTTTGCTTAAAATCTTAATAGCTCAGATTCACAACTGAGAAATGACCCATAACGGCTGCAGATATGTTTGAGTGATTCTTGTGTTTTACTTAAAATCTTAATAGCTCAGATTCACAACTGAGAAATGACCCATAACAGCTGCAGATATGTTTGAATGATTCTTGTGTTTTGCTTAAAATCTTAATAGCTCAGATACACAACTGAGAAATGACCCATAACAGCTGCAGATATGTTTGTGTGATTCTTTTATTTTGCTTAACATCTTAATAGCTCAGATTCACAACTGAGAAATGACCCATAACAGCTGCAGATATGTTTGAATGATTCTTGTGTTTTGCTTAAAATCTTAATAGCTCACATTCACAACTGAGAAATGACCCATAACGGCTGCAGATATGTTTGTGTGATTCTTTTGTTTTGCTTAAAATCTTAATAGCTCAGATTCACAACTGAGAAATGACCCATAACGGCTGCAGATATGTTTGTGTGATTCTTTTGTTTTGCTTAAAATCTTAATAGCTCAGATTCACAACTGAGAAATGACCCATAACGGCTGCAGATATGTTTGTGTGATTCTTTTGTTTTGCTTAAAATCTTAATAGCTCAGATTCACAACTGAGAAATGACCCATAACGGCTGCAGATATGTTTGAATGATTCTTGTGTTTTGCTTAAAATCTTAATAGCTCACATTCACAACTGAGAAATGACCCATAACGGCTGCAGATATGTTTGAGTGATTCTTGTGTTTTGCTTAAAATCTTAATAGCTCAGATTCACAACTGAGAAATGACCCATAACGGCTGCAGATATGTTTGAATGATTCTTGTGTTTTGCTTAAAATCTTAATAGCTCACATTCACAACTGAGAAATGACCCATAACAGCTGCAGATATGTTTGTGTGATTCTTGTGTTTTGCTTAAAATCTTAATAGCTCAGATTCACAACTGAGAAATGACCCATAACGGCTGCAGATATGTTTGAATGATTCTTGTGTTTTGCTTAAAATCTTAATAGCTCAGATTCACAACTGAGAAATGACCCATAACGGCTGCAGATATGTTTGTGTGATTCTTTTGTTTTGCTTAAAATCTTAATAGCTCAGATTCACAACTGAGAAATGACCCATAACGGCTGCAGATATGTTTGTGTGATTCTTTTGTTTTGCTTAAAATCTTAATAGCTCAGATTCACAACTGAGAAATGACCCATAACGGCTGCAGATATGTTTGTGTGATTCTTTTGTTTTGCTTAAAATCTTAATAGCTCAGATTCACAACTGAGAAATGACCCATAACAGCTGCAGATATGTTTGTGTGATTCTTGTGTTTTGCTTAAAATCTTAATAGCTCAGATTCACAACTGAGAAATGACCCATAACAGCTGCAGATATGTTTGAATGATTCTTGTGTTTTGCTTAAAATCTTAATAGCTCACATTCACAACTGAGAAATGACCCATAACGGCTGCAGATATGTTTGTGTGATTCTTTTATTTTGCTTAACATCTTAATAGCTCAGATTCACAACTGAGAAATGACCCATAACGGCTGCAGATATGTTTGAATGATTCTTGTGTTTTGCTTAAAATCTTAATAGCTCAGATTCACAACTGAGAAATGACCCATAACAGCTGCAGATATGTTTGTGTGATTCTTGTGTTTTGCTTAAAATCTTAATAGCTCAGATTCACAACTGAGAAATGACCCATAACGGCTGCAGATATGTTTGTGTGATTCTTGTGTTTTGCTTAAAATCTTAATAGCTCAGATTCACAACTGAGAAATGACCCATAACGGCTGCAGATATGTTTGTGTGATTCTTGTGTTTTGCTTAAAATCTTAATAGCTCAGATTCACAACTGAGAAATGACCCATAACGGCTGCAGATATGTTTGTGTGATTCTTGTGTTTTGCTTAAAATCTTAATAGCTCAGATTCACAACTGAGAAATGACCCATAACAGCTGCAGATATGTTTGCGTGATTCTTGTGTTTTGCTTAAAATCTTAATAGCTCAGATTCACAACTGAGAAATGACCCATAACGGCTGCAGATATGTTTGCGTGATTCTTGTGTTTTGCTTAAAATCTTAATAGCTCAGATTCACAACTGAGAAATGACCCATAACGGCTGCAGATATGTTTGTGTGATTCTTGTGTTTTGCTTAAAATCTTAATAGCTCAGATTCACAACTGAGAAATGACCCATAACGGCTGCAGATATGTTTGTGTGATTCTTGTGTTTTGCTTAAAATCTTAATAGCTCAGATTCACAACTGAGAAATGACCCATAACGGCTGCAGATATGTTTGTGTGATTCTTGTGTTTTGCTTAAAATCTTAATAGCTCAGATTCACAACTGAGAAATGACCCATAACAGCTGCAGATATGTTTGTGTGATTCTTTTGTTTTGCTTAAAATCTTAATAGCTCAGATTCACAACTGAGAAATGACCCATAACGGCTGCAGATATGTTTGAATGATTCTTGTGTTTTGCTTAAAATCTTAATAGCTCAGATTCACAACTGAGAAATGACCCATAACAGCTGCAGATATGTTTGTGTGATTCTTTTGTTTTGCTTAAAATCTTAATAGCTCAGATTCACAACTGAGAAATGACCCATAACGGCTGCAGATATGTTTGCGTGATTCTTGTGTTTTGCTTAAAATCTTAATAGCTCAGATTCACAACTGAGAAATGACCCATAACGGCTGCAGATATGTTTGTGTGATTCTTGTGTTTTGCTTAAAATCTTAATAGCTCAGATTCACAACTGAGAAATGACCCATAACGGCTGCAGATATGTTTGTGTGATTCTTGTGTTTTGCTTAAAATCTTAATAGCTCAGATTCACAACTGAGAAATGACCCATAACGGCTGCAGATATGTTTGTGTGATTCTTGTGTTTTGCTTAAAATCTTAATAGCTCAGATTCACAACTGAGAAATGACCCATAACAGCTGCAGATATGTTTGTGTGATTCTTTTGTTTTGCTTAAAATCTTAATAGCTCAGATTCACAACTGAGAAATGACCCATAACAGCTGCAGATATGTTTGTGTGATTCTTTTGTTTTGCTTAAAATCTTAATAGCTCAGATTCACAACTGAGAAATGACCCATAACAGCTGCAGATATGTTTGAATGATTCTTGTGTTTTGCTTAAAATCTTAATAGCTCAGATTCACAACTGAGAAATGACCCATAACGGCTGCAGATATGTTTGTGTGATTCTTGTGTTTTGCTTAAAATCTTAATAGCTCAGATTCACAACTGAGAAATGACCCATAACAGCTGCAGATATGTTTGCGTGATTCTTGTGTTTTGCTTAAAATCTTAATAGCTCAGATTCACAACTGAGAAATGACCCATAACGGCTGCAGATATGTTTGCGTGATTCTTGTGTTTTGCTTAAAATCTTAATAGCTCAGATTCACAACTGAGAAATGACCCATAACGGCTGCAGATATGTTTGCGTGATTCTTTTGTTTTGCTTAAAATCTTAATAGCTCAGATTCACAACTGAGAAATGACCCATAACGACTGCAGATATGTTTGAATGATTCTTGTGTTTTGCTTAAAATCTTAATAGCTCAGATTCACAACTGAGAAATGACCCATAACAGCTGCAGATATGTTTGCGTGATTCTTGTGTTTTGCTTAAAATCTTAATAGCTCAGATTCACAACTGAGAAATGACCCATAACGGCTGCAGATATGTTTGTGTGATTCTTTTATTTTGCTTAACATCTTAATAGCTCAGATTCACAACTGAGAAATGACCCCATAACAGCTGCAGATATGTTTGCGTGATTCTTGTGTTTTGCTTAAAATCTTAATAGCTCAGATTCACAACTGAGAAATGACCCATAACGGCTGCAGATATGTTTGTGTGATTCTTGTGTTTTGCTTAAAATCTTAATAGCTCAGATTCACAACTGAGAAATGACCCATAACAGCTGCAGATATGTTTGTGTGATTCTTTTGTTTTGCTTAAAATCTTAATAGCTCAGATTCACAACTGAGAAATGACCCATAACAGCTGCAGATATGTTTGTGTGATTCTTTTGTTTTGCTTAAAATCTTAATAGCTCAGATTCACAACTGAGAAATGACCCATAACGGCTGCAGATATGTTTGAATGATTCTTGTGTTTTGCTTAAAATCTTAATAGCTCACATTCACAACTGAGAAATGACCCATAACAGCTGCAGATATGTTTGAATGATTCTTGTGTTTTGCTTAAAATCTTAATAGCTCACATTCACAACTGAGAAATGACCCATAACGGCTGCAGATATGTTTGTGTGATTCTTGTGTTTTGCTTAAAATCTTAATAGCTCAGATTCACAACTGAGAAATGACCCATAACGGCTGCAGATATGTTTGTGTGATTCTTTTATTTTGCTTAACATCTTAATAGCTCAGATTCACAACTGAGAAATGACCCATAACAGCTGCAGATATGTTTGCGTGATTCTTGTGTTTTGCTTAAAATCTTAATAGCTCAGATTCACAACTGAGAAATGACCCATAACGGCTGCAGATATGTTTGCGTGATTCTTGTGTTTTGCTTAAAATCTTAATAGCTCAGATTCACAACTGAGAAATGACCCATAACGGCTGCAGATATGTTTGAATGATTCTTGTGTTTTGCTTAAAATCTTAATAGCTCACATTCACAACTGAGAAATGACCCATAACGGCTGCAGATATGTTTGTGTGATTCTTGTGTTTTGCTTAAAATCTTAATAGCTCAGATTCACAACTGAGAAATGACCCATAACGGCTGCAGATATGTTTGTGTGATTCTTTTGTTTTGCTTAAAATCTTAATAGCTCAGATTCACAACTGAGAAATGACCCATAACGGCTGCAGATATGTTTGCGTGATTCTTGTGTTTTGCTTAAAATCTTAATAGCTCAGACTCACAACTGAGAAATGACCCATAACGGCTGCAGATATGTTTGTGTGATTCTTTTGTTTTGCTTAAAATCTTAATAGCTCAGATTCACAACTGAGAAATGACCCATAACGGCTGCAGATATGTTTGTGTGATTCTTTTATTTTGCTTAACATCTTAATAGCTCAGATTCACAACTGAGAAATGACCCATAACAGCTGCAGATATGTTTGTGTGATTCTTTTGTTTTGCTTAAAATCTTAATAGCTCAGATTCACAACTGAGAAATGACCCATAACGGCTGCAGATATGTTTGTGTGATTCTTGTGTTTTGCTTAAAATCTTAATAGCTCAGATTCACAACTGAGAAATGACCCATAACAGCTGCAGATATGTTTGTGTGATTCTTTTGTTTTGCTTAAAATCTTAATAGCTCAGATTCACAACTGAGAAATGACCCATAACGGCTGCAGATATGTTTGAATGATTCTTGTGTTTTGCTTAAAATCTTAATAGCTCACATTCACAACTGAGAAATGACCCATAACGGCTGCAGATATGTTTGTGTGATTCTTGTGTTTTGCTTAAAATCTTAATAGCTCAGATTCACAACTGAGAAATGACCCATAACAGCTGCAGATATGTTTGTGTGATTCTTGTGTTTTGCTTAAAATCTTAATAGCTCAGATTCACAACTGAGAAATGACCCATAACGGCTGCAGATATGTTTGTGTGATTCTTTTGTTTTGCTTAAAATCTTAATAGCTCAGATTCACAACTGAGAAATGACCCATAACGGCTGCAGATATGTTTGTGTGATTCTTTTGTTTTGCTTAAAATCTTAATAGCTCAGATTCACAACTGAGAAATGACCCATAACGGCTGCAGATATGTTTGAATGATTCTTGTGTTTGCTTAAAATCTTAATAGCTCAGATTCACAACTGAGAAATGACCCATAACAGCTGCAGATATGTTTGTGTGATTCTTGTGTTTTGCTTAAAATCTTAATAGCTCAGATTCACAACTGAGAAATGACCCATAACGGCTGCAGATATGTTTGTGTGATTCTTGTGTTTTGCTTAAAATCTTAATAGCTCAGATTCACAACTGAGAAATGACCCATAACGGCTGCAGATATGTTTGTGTGATTCTTGTGTTTTGCTTAAAATCTTAATAGCTCAGATTCACAACTGAGAAATGACCCATAACGGCTGCAGATATGTTTGTGTGATTCTTGTGTTTTGCTTAAAATCTTAATAGCTCAGATTCACAACTGAGAAATGACCCATAACAGCTGCAGATATGTTTGCGTGATTCTTGTGTTTTGCTTAAAATCTTAATAGCTCAGATTCACAACTGAGAAATGACCCATAACGGCTGCAGATATGTTTGCGTGATTCTTGTGTTTTGCTTAAAATCTTAATAGCTCAGATTCACAACTGAGAAATGACCCATAACGGCTGCAGATATGTTTGTGTGATTCTTGTGTTTTGCTTAAAATCTTAATAGCTCAGATTCACAACTGAGAAATGACCCATAACGGCTGCAGATATGTTTGTGTGATTCTTGTGTTTTGCTTAAAATCTTAATAGCTCAGATTCACAACTGAGAAATGACCCATAACGGCTGCAGATATGTTTGTGTGATTCTTGTGTTTTGCTTAAAATCTTAATAGCTCAGATTCACAACTGAGAAATGACCCATAACAGCTGCAGATATGTTTGTGTGATTCTTTTGTTTTGCTTAAAATCTTAATAGCTCAGATTCACAACTGAGAAATGACCCATAACGACTGCAGATATGTTTGTGTGATTCTTGTGTTTTGCTTAAAATCTTAATAGCTCAGATTCACAACTGAGAAATGACCCATAACGGCTGCAGATATGTTTGTGTGATTCTTGTGTTTTGCTTAAAATCTTAATAGCTCAGATTCACAACTGAGAAATGACCCATAACGGCTGCAGATATGTTTGTGTGATTCTTGTGTTTTGCTTAAAATCTTAATAGCTCAGATTCACAACTGAGAAATGACCCATAACAGCTGCAGATATGTTTGCGTGATTCTTGTGTTTTGCTTAAAATCTTAATAGCTCAGATTCACAACTGAGAAATGACCCATAACGGCTGCAGATATGTTTGCGTGATTCTTGTGTTTTGCTTAAAATCTTAATAGCTCAGATTCACAACTGAGAAATGACCCATAACGGCTGCAGATATGTTTGCGTGATTCTTTTGTTTTGCTTAAAATCTTAATAGCTCAGATTCACAACTGAGAAATGACCCATAACGGCTGCAGATATGTTTGCGTGATTCTTGTGTTTTGCTTAAAATCTTAATAGCTCAGATTCACAACTGAGAAATGACCCATAACGGCTGCAGATATGTTTGTGTGATTCTTTTATTTTGCTTAACATCTTAATAGCTCAGATTCACAACTGAGAAATGACCCATAACAGCTGCAGATATGTTTGCGTGATTCTTGTGTTTTGCTTAACATCTTAATAGCTCAGATTCACAACTGAGAAATGACCCATAACGGCTGCAGATATGTTTGTGTGATTCTTGTGTTTTGCTTAAAATCTTAATAGCTCAGATTCACAACTGAGAAATGACCCATAACAGCTGCAGATATGTTTGTGTGATTCTTTTGTTTTGCTTAAAATCTTAATAGCTCAGATTCACAACTGAGAAATGACCCATAACGGCTGCAGATATGTTTGAATGATTCTTGTGTTTTGCTTAAAATCTTAATAGCTCACATTCACAACTGAGAAATGACCCATAACAGCTGCAGATATGTTTGAATGATTCTTGTGTTTTGCTTAAAATCTTAATAGCTCACATTCACAACTGAGAAATGACCCATAACGGCTGCAGATATGTTTGTGTGATTCTTGTGTTTTGCTTAAAATCTTAATAGCTCAGATTCACAACTGAGAAATGACCCATAACGGCTGCAGATATGTTTGTGTGATTCTTTTGTTTTGCTTAAAATCTTAATAGCTCAGATTCACAACTGAGAAATGACCCATAACGGCTGCAGATATGTTTGTGTGATTCTTTTGTTTTGCTTAAAATCTTAATAGCTCAGATTCACAACTGAGAAATGACCCATAACGGCTGCAGATATGTTTGAATGATTCTTGTGTTTGCTTAAAATCTTAATAGCTCAGATTCACAACTGAGAAATGACCCATAACAGCTGCAGATATGTTTGTGTGATTCTTGTGTTTTGCTTAAAATCTTAATAGCTCAGATTCACAACTGAGAAATGACCCATAACAGCTGCAGATATGTTTGAGTGATTCTTGTGTTTTGCTTTAAATCTTAATAGCTCAGATTCACAACTGAGAAATGACCCATAACGGCTGCAGATATGTTTGTGTGATTCTTGTGTTTTGCTTAAAATCTTAATAGCTCAGATTCACAACTGAGAAATGACCCATAACAGCTGCAGATATGTTTGTGTGATTCTTGTGTTTGCTTAAAATCTTAATAGCTCAGATTCACAACTGAGAAATGACCCATAACGGCTGCAGATATGTTTGCGTGATTCTTGTGTTTTGCTTAAAATCTTAATAGCTCAGATTCACAACTGAGAAATGACCCATAACGGCTGCAGATATGTTTGAATGATTCTTGTGTTTGCTTAAAATCTTAATAGCTCAGATTCACAACTGAGAAATGACCCATAACAGCTGCAGATATGTTTGTGTGATTCTTGTGTTTTGCTTAAAATCTTAATAGCTCAGATTCACAACTGAGAAATGACCCATAACAGCTGCAGATATGTTTGTGTGATTCTTGTGTTTTGCTTAAAATCTTAATAGCTCAGATTCACAACTGAGAAATGACCCATAACGGCTGCAGATATGTTTGAATGATTCTTGTGTTTTGCTTAAAATCTTAATAGCTCAGATTCACAACTGAGAAATGACCCATAACGGCTGCAGATATGTTTGTGTGATTCTTTTGTTTTGCTTAAAATCTTAATAGCTCAGATTCACAACTGAGAAATGACCCATAACAGCTGCAGATATGTTTGTGTGATTCTTGTGTTTTGCTTAAAATCTTAATAGCTCAGATTCACAACTGAGAAATGACCCATAACAGCTGCAGATATGTTTGTGTGATTCTTGTGTTTGCTTAAAATCTTAATAGCTCAGATTCACAACTGAGAAATGACCCATAACAGCTGCAGATATGTTTGTGTGATTCTTGTGTTTTGCTTAAAATCTTAATAGCTCAGATTCACAACTGAGAAATGACCCATAACGGCTGCAGATATGTTTGTGTGATTCTTTTGTTTTGCTTAAAATCTTAATAGCTCAGATTCACAACTGAGAAATGACCCATAACGACTGCAGATATGTTTGAATGATTCTTGTGTTTTGCTTAAAATCTTAATAGCTCAGATACACAACTGAGAAATGACCCATAACAGCTGCAGATATGTTTGTGTGATTCTTTTGTTTTGCTTAAAATCTTAATAGCTCAGATTCACAACTGAGAAATGACCCATAACAGCTGCAGATATGTTTGTGTGATTCTTTTGTTTTGCTTAAAATCTTAATAGCTCAGATTCACAACTGAGAAATGACCCATAACAGCTGCAGATATGTTTGCGTGATTCTTGTGTTTTGCTTAAAATCTTAATAGCTCAGATTCACAACTGAGAAATGACCCATAACAGCTGCAGATATGTTTGCGTGATTCTTGTGTTTTGCTTAAAATCTTAATAGCTCAGATTCACAACTGAGAAATGACCCATAACAGCTGCAGATATGTTTGAATGATTCTTGTGTTTTGCTTAAAATCTTAATAGCTCACATTCACAACTGAGAAATGACCCATAACGGCTGCAGATATGTTTGTGTGATTCTTGTGTTTTGCTTAAAATCTTAATAGCTCAGATTCACAACTGAGAAATGACCCATAACGGCTGCAGATATGTTTGTGTGATTCTTGTGTTTTGCTTAAAATCTTAATAGCTCAGATTCACAACTGAGAAATGACCCATAACGGCTGCAGATATGTTTGTGTGATTCTTGTGTTTTGCTTAAAATCTTAATAGCTCACATTCACAACTGAGAAATGACCCATAACGGCTGCAGATATGTTTGTGTGATTCTTTTGTTTTGCTTAAAATCTTAATAGCTCAGATTCACAACTGAGAAATGACCCATAACGGCTGCAGATATGTTTGAATGATTCTTGTGTTTGCTTAAAATCTTAATAGCTCAGATTCACAACTGAGAAATGACCCATAACGGCTGCAGATATGTTTGTGTGATTCTTTTGTTTTGCTTAAAATCTTAATAGCTCAGATTCACAACTGAGAAATGACCCATAACGACTGCAGATATGTTTGAATGATTCTTGTGTTTTGCTTAAAATCTTAATAGCTCAGATTCACAACTGAGAAATGACCCATAACAGCTGCAGATATGTTTGTGTGATTCTTGTGTTTTGCTTAAAATCTTAATAGCTCAGATTCACAACTGAGAAATGACCCATAACAGCTGCAGATATGTTTGCGTGATTCTTGTGTTTTGCTTAAAATCTTAATAGCTCAGATTCACAACTGAGAAATGACCCATAACAGCTGCAGATATGTTTGCGTGTTTCTTGTGTTTTGCTTAAAATCTTAATAGCTCAGATTCACAACTGAGAAATGACCCATAACGGCTGCAGATATGTTTGCGTGATTCTTGTGTTTTGCTTAAAATCTTAATAGCTCAGATTCACAACTGAGAAATGACCCATAACGGCTGCAGATATGTTTGCGTGATTCTTGTGTTTTGCTTAAAATCTTAATAGCTCAGATTCACAACTGAGAAATGACCCATAACGGCTGCAGATATGTTTGCGTGATTCTTGTGTTTTGCTTAAAATCTTAATAGCTCAGATTCACAACTGAGAAATGACCCATAACGGCTACAGATATGTTCGAGTGATTCTTTTGTTTTGCTTAAAATCTTAATAGCTCAGATTCACAACTGAGAAATGACCCATAACGACTGCAGATATGTTTGCGTGATTCTTGTGTTTTGCTTAAAATCTTAATAGCTCAGATTCACAACTGAGAAATGACCCATAACGGCTGCAGATATGTTTGCGTGATTCTTGTGTTTTGCTTAAAATCTTAATAGCTCAGATTCACAACTGAGAAATGACCCATAACGGCTACAGATATGTTCGAGTGATTCTTTTGTTTTGCTTAAAATCTTAATAGCTCAGATTCACAACTGAGAAATGACCCATAACGGCTGCAGATATGTTTGAGTGATTCTTGTGTTTTGCTTAAAATCTTAATAGCTCAGATTCACAACTGAGAAATGACCCATAACGACTGCAGATATGTTTGTGTGATTCTTGTGTTTTGCTTAAAATCTTAATAGCTCAGATTCACAACTGAGAAATGACCCATAACGGCTACAGATATGTTCGAGTGATTCTTTTGTTTTGCTTAAAATCTTAATAGCTCAGATTCACAACTGAGAAATGACCCATAACGGCTGCAGATATGTTTGTGTGATTCTTTTGTTTTGCTTAAAATCTTAATAGCTCAGATTCACAACTGAGAAATGACCCATAACAGCTGCAGATATGTTTGCGTGATTCTTGTGTTTTGCTTAAAATCTTAATAGCTCAGATACACAACTGAGAAATGACCCATAACGGCTGCAGATATGTTTGTGTGATTCTTGTGTTTTGCTTAAAATCTTAATAGCTCAGATTCACAACTGAGAAATGACCCATAACGGCTGCAGATATGTTTGCGTGATTCTTGTGTTTTGCTTAAAATCTTAATAGCTCAGATTCACAACTGAGAAATGACCCATAACGGCTACAGATATGTTCGAGTGATTCTTTTGTTTTGCTTAAAATCTTAATAGCTCAGATTCACAACTGAGAAATGACCCATAACGGCTGCAGATATGTTTGAGTGATTCTTGTGTTTTGCTTAAAATCTTAATAGCTCAGATTCACAACTGAGAAATGACCCATAACGACTGCAGATATGTTTGCGTGATTCTTGTGTTTTGCTTAAAATCTTAATAGCTCAGATTCACAACTGAGAAATGACCCATAACGGCTACAGATATGTTCGAGTGATTCTTTTGTTTTGCTTAAAATCTTAATAGCTCAGATTCACAACTGAGAAATGACCCATAACGGCTGCAGATATGTTTGCGTGATTCTTGTGTTTTGCTTAAAATCTTAATAGCTCAGATTCACAACTGAGAAATGACCCATAACAGCTGCAGATATGTTTGAGTGATTCTTGTGTTTTGCTTTAAATCTTAATAGCTCAGATTCACAACTGAGAAATGACCCATAACGGCTGCAGATATGTTTGTGTGATTCTTGTGTTTTGCTTAAAATCTTAATAGCTCAGATTCACAACTGAGAAATGACCCATAACGGCTGCAGATATGTTTGAGTGATTCTTGTGTTTTGCTTAAAATCTTAATAGCTCAGATTCACAACTGAGAAATGACCCATAACGGCTGCAGATATGTTTGTGTGATTCTTTTGTTTTGCTTAAAATCTTAATAGCTCAGATTCACAACTGAGAAATGACCCATAACAGCTGCAGATATGTTTGAGTGATTCTTGTGTTTTGCTTAAAATCTTAATAGCTCAGATTCACAACTGAGAAATGACCCATAACGGCTGCAGATATGTTTGCGTGATTCTTGTGTTTTGCTTAAAATCTTAATAGCTCAGATTCACAACTGAGAAATGACCCATAACGGCTGCAGATATGTTTGCGTGATTCTTGTGTTTTGCTTAAAATCTTAATAGCTCAGATTCACAACTGAGAAATGACCCATAACAGCTGCAGATATGTTTGAGTGATTCTTGTGTTTTGCTTTAAATCTTAATAGCTCAGATTCACAACTGAGAAATGACCCATAACAGCTGCAGATATGTTTGAGTGATTCTTGTGTTTTGCTTAAAATCTTAATAGCTCAGATTCACAACTGAGAAATGACCCATAACAGCTGCAGATATGTTTGCGTGATTCTTGTGTTTTGCTTAAAATCTTAATAGCTCAGATTCACAACTGAGAAATGACCCATAACAGCTGCAGATATGTTTGTGTGATTCTTGTGTTTTGCTTAAAATCTTAATAGCTCAGATTCACAACTGAGAAATGACCCATAACAGCTGCAGATATGTTTGAATGATTCTTGTGTTTTGCTTAAAATCTTAATAGCTCAGATTCACAACTGAGAAATGACCCATAACAGCAGCAGATATGTTTGTGTGATTCTTGTGTTTTGCTTAAAATCTTAATAGCTCAGATTCACAACTGAGAAATGACCCATAACAGCTGCAGATATGTTTGCGTGATTCTTGTGTTTTGCTTAAAATCTTAATAGCTCAGATTCACAACTGAGAAATGACCCATAACGGCTGCAGATATGTTTGCGTGATTCTTGTGTTTTGCTTAAAATCTTAATAGCTCAGATTCACAACTGAGAAATGACCCATAACGGCTGCAGATATGTTTGTGTGATTCTTTTGTTTTGCTTAAAATCTTAATAGCTCAGATTCACAACTGAGAAATGACCCATAACGGCTGCAGATATGTTTGAATGATTCTTGTGTTTTGCTTAAAATCTTAATAGCTCACATTCACAACTGAGAAATGACCCATAACGGCTGCAGATATGTTTGTGTGATTCTTGTGTTTTGCTTAAAATCTTAATAGCTCAGATTCACAACTGAGAAATGACCCATAACAGCTGCAGATATGTTTGTGTGATTCTTGTGTTTTGCTTAAAATCTTAATAGCTCAGATTCACAACTGAAAAATGACCCATAACAGCTGCAGATATGTTTGTGTGATTCTTGTGTTTTGCTTAAAATCTTAATAGCTCAGATTCACAACTGAGAAATGACCCATAACGGCTGCAGATATGTTTGCGTGATTCTTGTGTTTTGCTTAAAATCTTAATAGCTCAGATTCACAACTGAGAAATGACCCATAACAGCTGCAGATATGTTTGAGTGATTCTTGTGTTTTGCTTTAAATCTTAATAGCTCAGATTCACAACTGAGAAATGACCCATAACAGCTGCAGATATGTTTGTGTGATTCTTGTGTTTTGCTTAAAATCTTAATAGCTCAGATTCACAACTGAAAAATGACCCATAACAGCTGCAGATATGTTTGTGTGATTCTTGTGTTTTGCTTAAAATCTTAATAGCTCAGATTCACAACTGAGAAATGACCCATAACGGCTGCAGATATGTTTGCGTGATTCTTGTGTTTTGCTTAAAATCTTAATAGCTCAGATTCACAACTGAGAAATGACCCATAACAGCTGCAGATATGTTTGAGTGATTCTTGTGTTTTGCTTTAAATCTTAATAGCTCAGATTCACAACTGAGAAATGACCCATAACAGCTGCAGATATGTTTGTGTGATTCTTGTGTTTTGCTTAAAATCTTAATAGCTCAGATTCACAACTGAGAAATGACCCATAACGGCTGCAGATATGTTTGTGTGATTCTTGTGTTTTGCTTAAAATCTTAATAGCTCAGATTCACAACTGAGAAATGACCCATAACAGCTGCAGATATGTTTGCGTGATTCTTGTGTTTTGCTTAAAATCTTAATAGCTCAGATTCACAACTGAGAAATGACCCATAACAGCTGCAGATATGTTTGTGTGATTCTTGTGTTTTGCTTAAAATCTTAATAGCTCAGATTCACAACTGAGAAATGACCCATAACAGCTGCAGATATGTTTGAATGATTCTTGTGTTTTGCTTAAAATCTTAATAGCTCAGATTCACAACTGAGAAATGACCCATAACAGCAGCAGATATGTTTGTGTGATTCTTGTGTTTTGCTTAAAATCTTAATAGCTCAGATTCACAACTGAGAAATGACCCATAACAGCTGCAGATATGTTTGCGTGATTCTTGTGTTTTGCTTAAAATCTTAATAGCTCAGATTCACAACTGAGAAATGACCCATAACAGCAGCAGATATGTTTGCGTGATTCTTGTGTTTTGCTTAAAATCTTAATAGCTCAGATTCACAACTGAGAAATGACCCATAACAGCTGCAGATATGTTTGCGTGATTCTTGTGTTTTGCTTAAAATCTTAATAGCTCAGATTCACAACTGAGAAATGACCCATAACGGCTGCAGATATGTTTGCGTGATTCTTGTGTTTTGCTTAAAATCTTAATAGCTCACATTCACAACTGAGAAATGACCCATAACGGCTGCAGATATGTTTGCGTGATTCTTGTGTTTTGCTTAAAATCTTAATAGCTCAGATTCACAACTGAGAAATGACCCATAACAGCTGCAGATATGTTTGCGTGATTCTTGTGTTTTGCTTAAAATCTTAATAGCTCAGATTCACAACTGAGAAATGACCCATAACAGCTGCAGATATGTTTGCGTGATTCTTTTGTTTTGCTTAAAATCTTAATAGCTCAGATTCACAACTGAGAAATGACCCATAACGGCTGCAGATATGTTTGCGTGATTCTTGTGTTTTGCTTAAAATCTTAATAGCTCAGACTCACAACTGAGAAATGACCCATAACGGCTGCAGATATGTTTGCGTGATTCTTGTGTTTTGCTTAAAATCTTAATAGCTCAGATTCACAACTGAGAAATGACCCATAACGACTGCAGATATGTTTGAATGATTCTTGTGTTTTGCTTAAAATCTTAATAGCTCAGACTCACAACTGAGAAATGACCCATAACGGCTGCAGATATGTTTGCGTGATTCTTGTGTTTTGCTTAAAATCTTAATAGCTCAGATTCACAACTGAGAAATGACCCATAACGACTGCAGATATGTTTGCGTGATTCTTGTGTTTTGCTTAAAATCTTAATAGCTCAGATTCACAACTGAGAAATGACCCATAACAGCTGCAGATATGTTTGAGTGATTCTTGTGTTTTGCTTAAAATCTTAATAGCTCAGATACACAACTGAGAAATGACCCATAACGGCTGCAGATATGTTTGCGTGATTCTTGTGTTTTGCTTAAAATCTTAATAGCTCAGATTCACAACTGAGAAATGACCCATAACGACTGCAGATATGTTTGCGTGATTCTTGTGTTTTGCTTAAAATCTTAATAGCTCAGATTCACAACTGAGAAATGACCCATAACAGCTGCAGATATGTTTGAGTGATTCTTGTGTTTTGCTTAAAATCTTAATAGCTCAGATACACAACTGAGAAATGACCCATAACAGCTGCAGATATGTTTGTGTGATTCTTGTGTTTTGCTTAAAATCTTAATAGCTCAGATACACAACTGAGAAATGACCCATAACAGCTGCAGATATGTTTGTGTGATTCTTGTGTTTTGCTTAAAATCTTAATAGCTCAGATTCACAACTGAGAAATGACCCATAACAGCTGCAGATATGTTTGTGTGATTCTTGTGTTTTATTTAAAATCTTAATAGCTCAGATTCACAACTGAGAAATGACCCATAACAGCTGCAGATATGTTTGTGTGATTCTTGTGTTTTATTTAAAATCTTAATAGCTCAGATACACAACTGAGAAATGACCCATAACAGCTGCAGATATGTTTGTGTGATCCTTGTGTTTGCTTAAAATCTTAATAGCTCAGATTCACAACTGAGAAATGACCCATAACAGCAGCAGATATGTTTGTGTGATTCTTTTGTTTTGCTTAAAATCTTAATAGCTCAGATTCACAACTGAGAAATGACCCATAACAGCTGCAGATATGTTTGTGTGATTTTTGTGTTTTGCTTAAAATCTTAATAGCTCAGATTCACAACTGAGAAATGACCCATAACGGCTGCAGATATGTTTGTGTGATTCTTGTGTTTTGCTTAAAATCTTAATAGCTCAGATTCACAACTGAGAAATGACCCATAACAGCTGCAGATATGTTTGTGTGATTCTTGTGTTTTGCTTAAAATCTTAATAGCTCAGATTCACAACTGAAAAATGACCCATAACAGCTGCAGATATGTTTGTGTGATTCTTGTGTTTTGCTTAAAATCTTAATAGCTCAGATTCACAACTGAGAAATGACCCATAACGGCTGCAGATATGTTTGCGTGATTCTTGTGTTTTGCTTAAAATCTTAATAGCTCAGATTCACAACTGAGAAATGACCCATAACAGCTGCAGATATGTTTGAGTGATTCTTTTGTTTTGCTTAAAATCTTAATAGCTCAGATTCACAACTGAGAAATGACCCATAACGGCTGCAGATATGTTTGTGTGATTCTTTTGTTTTGCTTAAAATCTTAATAGCTCAGATTCACAACTGAGAAATGACCCATAACGGCTGCAGATATGTTTGTGTGATTCTTTTGTTTTGCTTAAAATCTTAATAGCTCAGATTCACAACTGAGAAATGACCCATAACAGCTGCAGATATGTTTGTGTGATTCTTGTGTTTTGCTTAAAATCTTAATAGCTCAGATTCACAACTGAGAAATGACCCATAACGGCTGCAGATATGTTTGCGTGATTCTTGTGTTTTGCTTAAAATCTTAATAGCTCAGATTCACAACTGAGAAATGACCCATAACAGCTGCAGATATGTTTGCGTGATTCTTGTGTTTTGCTTAAAATCTTAATAGCTCAGATTCACAACTGAGAAATGACCCATAACAGCTGCAGATATGTTTGTGTGATTCTTGTGTTTTGCTTAAAATCTTAATAGCTCAGATTCACAACTGAGAAATGACCCATAACGGCTGCAGATATGTTTGTGTGATTCTTTTGTTTTGCTTAAAATCTTAATAGCTCAGATTCACAACTGAGAAATGACCCATAACGGCTGCAGATATGTTTGAATGATTCTTGTGTTTTGCTTAAAATCTTAATAGCTCACATTCACAACTGAGAAATGACCCATAACGGCTGCAGATATGTTTGTGTGATTCTTGTGTTTTGCTTAAAATCTTAATAGCTCAGATTCACAACTGAGAAATGACCCATAACAGCTGCAGATATGTTTGTGTGATTCTTGTGTTTTGCTTAAAATCTTAATAGCTCAGATTCACAACTGAAAAATGACCCATAACAGCTGCAGATATGTTTGTGTGATTCTTGTGTTTTGCTTAAAATCTTAATAGCTCAGATTCACAACTGAGAAATGACCCATAACGGCTGCAGATATGTTTGCGTGATTCTTGTGTTTTGCTTAAAATCTTAATAGCTCAGATTCACAACTGAGAAATGACCCATAACAGCTGCAGATATGTTTGAGTGATTCTTGTGTTTTGCTTTAAATCTTAATAGCTCAGATTCACAACTGAGAAATGACCCATAACAGCTGCAGATATGTTTGAGTGATTCTTGTGTTTTGCTTAAAATCTTAATAGCTCAGATTCACAACTGAGAAATGACCCATAACAGCTGCAGATATGTTTGCGTGATTCTTGTGTTTTGCTTAAAATCTTAATAGCTCAGATTCACAACTGAGAAATGACCCATAACAGCTGCAGATATGTTTGCGTGATTCTTGTGTTTTGCTTAAAATCTTAATAGCTCAGATTCACAACTGAGAAATGACCCATAACAGCTGCAGATATGTTTGAATGATTCTTGTGTTTTGCTTAAAATCTTAATAGCTCAGATTCACAACTGAGAAATGACCCATAACAGCTGCAGATATGTTTGCGTGATTCTTGTGTTTTGCTTAAAATCTTAATAGCTCAGATTCACAACTGAGAAATGACCCATAACAGCTGCAGATATGTTTGAATGATTCTTGTGTTTTGCTTAAAATCTTAATAGCTCAGATTCACAACTGAGAAATGACCCATAACAGCAGCAGATATGTTTGTGTGATTCTTGTGTTTTGCTTAAAATCTTAATAGCTCACATTCACAACTGAGAAATGACCCATAACAGCTGCAGATATGTTTGCGTGATTCTTGTGTTTTGCTTAAAATCTTAATAGCTCAGATTCACAACTGAGAAATGACCCATAACAGCTGCAGATATGTTTGCGTGATTCTTGTGTTTTGCTTAAAATCTTAATAGCTCAGATTCACAACTGAGAAATGACCCATAACAGCTGCAGATATGTTTGAATGATTCTTGTGTTTTGCTTAAAATCTTAATAGCTCAGATTCACAACTGAGAAATGACCCATAACAGCTGCAGATATGTTTGTGTGATTCTTGTGTTTTGCTTAAAATCTTAATAGCTCAGATTCACAACTGAGAAATGACCCATAACAGCTGCAGATATGTTTGAATGATTCTTGTGTTTTGCTTAAAATCTTAATAGCTCAGATTCACAACTGAGAAATGACCCATAACAGCTGCAGATATGTTTGAATGATTCTTGTGTTTTGCTTAAAATCTTAATAGCTCAGATTCACAACTGAGAAATGACCCATAACAGCTGCAGATATGTTTGAATGATTCTTGTGTTTTGCTTAAAATCTTAATAGCTCAGATTCACAACTGAGAAATGACCCATAACAGCTGCAGATATGTTTGAATGATTCTTGTGTTTTGCTTAAAATCTTAATAGCTCAGATTCACAACTGAGAAATGACCCATAACAGCTGCAGATATGTTTGTGTGATTCTTGTGTTTTGCTTAAAATCTTAATAGCTCAGATTCACAACTGAGAAATGACCCATAACAGCTGCAGATATGTTTGAATGATTCTTGTGTTTTGCTTAAAATCTTAATAGCTCAGATTCACAACTGAGAAATGACCCATAACAGCTGCAGATATGTTTGAATGATTCTTGTGTTTTGCTTAAAATCTTAATAGCTCAGATTCACAACTGAGAAATGACCCATAACAGCTGCAGATATGTTTGAATGATTCTTGTGTTTTGCTTAAAATCTTAATAGCTCAGATTCACAACTGAGAAATGACCCATAACAGCTGCAGATATGTTTGCGTGATTCTTGTGTTTTGCTTAAAATCTTAATAGCTCAGATTCACAACTGAGAAATGACCCATAACGACTGCAGATATGTTTGCGTGATTCTTGTGTTTTGCTTAAAATCTTAATAGCTCAGATTCACAACTGAGAAATGACCCATAACAGCTGCAGATATGTTTGAGTGATTCTTGTGTTTTGCTTAAAATCTTAATAGCTCAGATACACAACTGAGAAATGACCCATAACAGCTGCAGATATGTTTGTGTGATTCTTGTGTTTTGCTTAAAATCTTAATAGCTCAGATACACAACTGAGAAATGACCCATAACAGCTGCAGATATGTTTGTGTGATTCTTGTGTTTTGCTTAAAATCTTAATAGCTCAGATTCACAACTGAGAAATGACCCATAACAGCTGCAGATATGTTTGTGTGATTCTTGTGTTTTATTTAAAATCTTAATAGCTCAGATACACAACTGAGAAATGACCCATAACAGCTGCAGATATGTTTGTGTGATCCTTTTGTTTTGCTTAAAATCTTAATAGCTCAGATTCACAACTGAGAAATGACCCATAACAGCAGCAGATATGTTTGTGTGATTCTTTTGTTTTGCTTAAAATCTTAATAGCTCAGATTCACAACTGAGAAATGACCCATAACAGCTGCAGATATGTTTGTGTGATTCTTGTGTTTGCTTAAAATCTTAATAGCTCAGATTCACAACTGAGAAATGACCCATAACGACTGCAGATATGTTTGCGTGATTCTTGTGTTTTGCTTAAAATCTTAATAGCTCAGATTCACAACTGAGAAATGACCCATAACAGCTGCAGATATGTTTGTGTGATTCTTGTGTTTTGCTTAAAATCTTAATAGCTCAGATACACAACTGAGAAATGACCCATAACAGCTGCAGATATGTTTGTGTGATTCTTGTGTTTTGCTTAAAATCTTAATAGCTCAGATACACAACTGAGAAATGACCCATAACAGCTGCAGATATGTTTGTGTGATTCTTGTGTTTTGCTTAAAATCTTAATAGCTCAGATTCACAACTGAGAAATGACCCATAACAGCTGCAGATATGTTTGCGTGATTCTTGTGTTTTGCTTAAAATCTTAATAGCTCAGATTCACAACTGAGAAATGACCCATAACAGCTGCAGATATGTTTGTGTGATTCTTGTGTTTTGCTTAAAATCTTAATAGCTCAGATACACAACTGAGAAATGACCCATAACAGCTGCAGATATGTTTGTGTGATTCTTGTGTTTTGCTTAAAATCTTAATAGCTCAGATACACAACTGAGAAATGACCCATAACAGCTGCAGATATGTTTGTGTGATTCTTGTGTTTTGCTTAAAATCTTAATAGCTCAGATTCACAACTGAGAAATGACCCATAACAGCTGCAGATATGTTTGTGTGATTCTTGTGTTTTATTTAAAATCTTAATAGCTCAGATACACAACTGAGAAATGACCCATAACAGCTGCAGATATGTTTGTGTGATCCTTTTGTTTTGCTTAAAATCTTAATAGCTCAGATTCACAACTGAGAAATGACCCATAACAGCAGCAGATATGTTTGTGTGATTCTTTTGTTTTGCTTAAAATCTTAATAGCTCAGATTCACAACTGAGAAATGACCCATAACAGCTGCAGATATGTTTGTGTGATTCTTGTGTTTGCTTAAAATCTTAATAGCTCAGATTCACAACTGAGAAATGACCCATAACAGCTGCAGATATGTTTGTGTGATTTTTGTGTTTTGCTTAAAATCTTAATAGCTCAGATTCACAACTGAGAAATGACCCATAACGGCTGCAGATATGTTTGCGTGATTCTTGTGTTTTGCTTAAAATCTTAATAGCTCAGATTCACAACTGAGAAATGACCCATAACAGCTGCAGATATGTTTGAGTGATTCTTGTGTTTTGCTTAAAATCTTAATAGCTCAGATTCACAACTGAGAAATGACCCATAACAGCTGCAGATATGTTTGAGTGATTCTTGTGTTTTGCTTAAAATCTTAATAGCTCAGATTCACAACTGAGAAATGACCCATAACGGCTGCAGATATGTTTGTGTGATTCTTTTGTTTTGCTTAAAATCTTAATAGCTCAGATTCACAACTGAGAAATGAGCCATAACGGCTGCAGATATGTTTGTGTGATTCTTGTGTTTGCTTAAAATCTTAATAGCTCAGATTCACAACTGAGAAATGACCCATAACGACTGCAGATATGTTTGTGTGATTCTTGTGTTTGCTTAAAATCTTAATAGCTCAGATTCACAACTGAGAAATGACCCATAACGGCTGCAGATATGTTTGTGTGATTCTTTTGTTTTGCTTAAAATCTTAATAGCTCAGATTCACAACTGAGAAATGACCCATAACGGCTGCAGATATGTTTGAATGATTCTTGTGTTTGCTTAAAATCTTAATAGCTCAGATTCACAACTGAGAAATGACCCATAACAGCTGCAGATATGTTTGTGTGATTCTTGTGTTTTGCTTAAAATCTTAATAGCTCAGATTCACAACTGAGAAATGACCCATAACGGCTGCAGATATGTTTGTGTGATTCTTTTGTTTTGCTTAAAATCTTAATAGCTCAGATTCACAACTGAGAAATGACCCATAACGGCTGCAGATATGTTTGTGTGATTCTTTTGTTTTGCTTAAAATCTTAATAGCTCAGATTCACAACTGAGAAATGACCCATAACAGCTGCAGATATGTTTGTGTGATTCTTTTGTTTTGCTTAAAATCTTAATAGCTCAGATTCACAACTGAGAAATGACCCATAACAGCTGCAGATATGTTTGTGTGATTCTTGTGTTTTGCTTAAAATCTTAATAGCTCAGATTCACAACTGAGAAATGACCCATAACAGCTGCAGATATGTTTGAGTGATTCTTGTGTTTTGCTTAAAATCTTAATAGCTCAGATTCACAACTGAGAAATGACCCATAACAGCTGCAGATATGTTTGTGTGATTCTTGTGTTTTGCTTAAAATCTTAATAGCTCTGATTCACAACTGAGAAATGACCCATAACAGCTGCAGATATGTTTGTGTGATTCTTGTGTTTTGCTTAAAATCTTAATAGCTCAGATTCACAACTGAGAAATGACCCATAACAGCTGCAGATATGTTTGAGTGATTCTTGTGTTTTGCTTAAAATCTTAATAGCCCAGATTCACAACTGAGAAATGACCCATAACGGCTGCAGATATGTTTGTGTGATTCTTGTGTTTTGCTTAAAACTGCTGCAACTCAACTCTTGGTTTAAACACATATAGACTGGACTGTTCTATTCTCACAAAGTTTATTTCATTTATTTAAGATTTATTGTGTAATGTTCAATGTGCTGTCATGTCCAGGATTGCATACAGTTTTGCTTTAATAACACAAAGAACACATAACATGAGCTAAGAATCTTTCTTTAATAGACAGTTTTGTTCTCTCTTATTGTATATGTTTGTTGTTATTCATGTATATCTTATTTGGTCTTAAACTGAGGCTCTCACACTCACTTGGTTTGATAAAATTTTGAAAAATTCCAACAAAAACAATTTTAACAAAAACAAAATCACCAATGTATTATAAATACATTTAACTTATTTTTAAAACATGTTTGAAACTGGGCGGGACTTTCAGGTATTTTTTCATAAATAGGGAGACCCCACAAGGCCACTCACCCACTTTCTGCTCAAGCATCCAACGTGGAACACTTTTGCTGAAGCTTTTGTGGAAAACCTACTTGAAACAAGAATGGCTTCTCAAAGGTAAATTGACAAGATTTGTATGCATGTTTGTCTCGTTTTGTAGAAAAAAATAATAAAAGCTTAAGAGTTTAAAAGGGTTTAAATGGGTGAAAGTTACAAACTTAGTTTTTTGCTGTCAAGGTAAAGATTTGTCAATGTTCATTTATCTTTGAATAAACTTCTGGCAGATTAATATCTACAGAAATGATTAACAGTGTAGGTTTGCATGATATGAATGCATTCATTTAAGAGCCATTAGTCAGTCCTAATTTTATCAGCAGTTGATGGCCATGGACTGATGAGGACTGACTAATGTCTCCTTTGCATGTGTAAAAAACCATCTCTACAAACCATGTGTACAAAACCACCAATAAGATTTGAATTAATTGTTTTTTTGTTGTTCTTTTTTTTAGTATGTGCACAATAGGCATTTCCTTGTATGTCCAACATGCAAGAAGACCCAGGCCACCCTGTCGGTTCACCTGCGCAGGGTGTGCATGAAAAATGCAACACCGGAGGCCATCGCTAAGGTGGTGAAAAAGGCCAAGGCCAATTCTCTGGAGATTCTGCAGACTGGTGTAGTCTTCAGTTATGGACACTTGGCCAAGATCATGTTGGACTCCAATCCCATCGACAGGTTGGTGAAGCAAAAATGTGTCGTCTTGGTTTCTCTTTGTGTTCTCTTTGTTTCTCTTGGTTTCTCCATGCACGCGTTGTATGCGTCAATGAAACCCCCATGCATAGAGCAGACCCTGACACATCCACGTGCTGTTATAGCATGCGCTGCATGCGTCGCTGCTATAGCATGCGCTGCATGCGTCGCTGCTATAGCATGCGCTGCATGCGTCGCTGTTATAGCATGCGCTGCATGCGTCGCAGTCTGCATCGTGCATAGAGCAGGCCGTGACGCATGCACGCGTTGTATGCGTCAATGAAACCCTCATGCATAGAGCAGACCGTGACACATCCACGTGCTGTTATAGCATGCGCTGCATGCGTCGCAGTCTGCATCGTGCATAGAGCAGGCCGTGACGCATGCACGCACTTTAATAACAGTGCGTGTATGCGTCAGTGAATGCATAGAGCAGACCATGGGAAGGTGTTCCATGAAAATGTAATGTACACAAGCACAGTTTCCACAAAGGCCCTCGGGGTCCCGAGAGACCCCAAACATCACAGTCACTTGCGTCACAGTCCCACAAGCGACATACTGAAAGGACAAATGCGTGGGTGCCCGAAAAGTATTTTATTTCATTTTTTATGTATTGCTCTGCAGCCCATTCATTTCAATGGACGATGCTTGAATATGAGGCCCTAAAAATAAAAGATGCTAACTAAATAGTCAAAATGAGCATTTAATGACTTGATACCAACATATATGTGAACAATATAGTGTGCTCATTGAATAATGTGGTTTTTGAAACAAAGAAATTAATATTTTTTAGTTAAACATTGTTAATAAGTGTTATGTCCACCAACTCACTTTACTATAAATTGCAGGTGGACATTTTTCAATTTTCGCCAAGTCATCCAGGAAGTGACCACCTGCAATTTATATGAATGGACCACGTGTAGTGAGTTGGTGGACAACCACTTTTAGGGCATAATTCAGTCTTCTGTGAAATGATACTAACATATGTATGTCTAATAAAGTGTACTAAGGGAATAATGTGGTTCTTTAATCGTATATATGTGAATACATTGGACAAAAAAGTAATTATCAAGAAAAACTACAAAGCACTACAAATATGGCAACCAGGAAGTGTCCACCTGCAATTTATATGAATGGACCACATGTAGTGAGTTCGTGGAAATGCATTTTTAAGCATAATTAAGCATAATTAAGCATTCTGTGAGTTTATGCTAACATATGTATGTCTATATCAGTGTACCAACAGACTAACAGGGTCTATAATGCATATAGATTATTATAAAGTGTGTCCACGAACTTCATATGTGTGGCCCATTAACATAAATTGTAGGTGGACATTTGCCCCGTTTTTCACTAAGTCATACAGGAAGTGTCCACCTGCAGTTTATATAATGGACCACGTGTAGTGAGTTCGTGGAAATGCATTTTTTAAGCATAAATAAGCATTCTGTGAGTTGCTGCTAACATATGTATGTCTATATAAGTGTACTAACAGACTAACAGGGTCTATAATGCATATAGATTACTATAAAGTGTGTCCACGAACTTAATATGTGTGGCCCACTAACATAAATTGTAGGTGGACATTTGCCCCGTTTTTCACTAAGTCATACAGGAAGTGTCCACCTGCAATTTATATAATGGACCACGTGTAGTGAGTTCGTGGAAATGCATTTTTTAAGCATAAATAAGCATTCTGTGAGTTGCTGCTAACATATGTATGTCTATATAAGTGTACTAACAGACTAACAGGGTCGTTCATGCATATAGATTACTATAAAGTGTGTCCACGAACTTAATATGTGTGGCCCACTAACATAAATTGTAGGTGGACATTTGCCCCGTTTTTCACTAAGTCATACAGGAAGTGTCCACCTGCAATTTATATAATGGACCACGTGTAGTGAGTTCGTGGAAATGCATTTTTTAAGCATAAATAAGCATTCTGTGAGTTGCTGCTAACATATGTATGTCTACATAAGTGTACTAACAGACTAACAGGGTCGTTAATGCATATAGATTATTATATAGTGTGTCCACGAACTGCATATGTGGGGTCCATTAACATAAATTGTAGGTGGACATTTGCCCCGTTTTTCACTAAGTCATACAGGAAGTGTCCACCTGCAATTTATATAATGGACCACGTGTAGTGAGTTCGTGGAAATTCATTTTTATGCATAATAAAGCATAAATAAGCATTCTGTGAGTTGCTGCTAACATATGTATGTCTATATAAGTGTACCAACAGACTAACAGGGTCTATAATGCATATAGATTATTATAAAGTGTGTCCACGAACTTCATATGTGTGGACTACTACTGTAATCTGCAGGTGGACATGACCACCTGCAATTTATATGAATGGACCACGTGTAGTGAGTTCGTGGAAATGCATTTTTTAAGAATATATAGGCATTCTGTGAGTTGCTGCTAACATATGTATGTCTATATAAGTGTATTAACAGACTAACAGGGTCCATAATGCATATAGATTATTATATAGTGTGTCCACGAACTGCATATGTGGGGTCCATTAACATAAATTGTAGGTGGACATTTGCCCCGTTTTTCACTAAGTCATACAGGAAGTGTCCACCTGCAATTTATATAATGGACCACGTGTAGTGAGTTCGTGGAAATGCATTTTTTAAGTATATATAGGCATTCTGTGAGTTGCTGCTAACATATGTATGTCTATATAAGTGTATTAACAGACTAACAGGGTCCATAATGCATATAGATTATTATATAGTGTGTCCACGAACTGCATATGTGGGGTCCATTAACATAAATTGTAGGTGGACATTTGCCCCGTTTTTCACTAAGTCATACAGGAAGTGTCCACCTGCAATTTATATAATGGACCACGTGTAGTGAGTTCGTGGAAATGCATTTTTTAAGTATATATAGGCATTCTGTGAGTTGCTGCTAACATATGTATGTCTATATAAGTGTATTAACAGACTAACAGGGTCCATAATGCATATAGATTATTATATAGTGTGTCCACGAACTGCATATGTGGGGTCCATTAACATAAATTGTAGGTGGACATTTGCCCCGTTTTTCACTAAGTCATACAGGAAGTGTCCACCTGCAATTTATATAATGGACCACGTGTAGTGAGTTCGTGGAAATGCATTTTTTAAGCATAAATAAGCATTCTGTGAGTTGCTGCTAACATATGTATGTCTATATAAGTGTACTAACAGACTAACAGGGTCGTTAATGCATATAGATTACTATAAAGTGTGTCCACGAACTTAATATGTGTGGCCCATTAACATAAATTGTAGGTGGACATGACCACTAATATACTATGCCCAATACAATAAACTCCATGTGGACATGTCCACCTACAATTTGTTTGAATGGACCACGTGTAGTGAGTTCGTGGAAATTCATTTTTATGCATAATAAAGCATAAATAAGCATTCTGTGAGTTGCTGCTAACATATGTATGTCTATATAAGTGTACTAACAGACTAACAGGGTCTATAATGCATATAGATTACTATAAAGTGTGTCCACGAACTTAATATGTGTGGCCCATTAACATAAATTGTAGGTGGACATTTGCCCCGTTTTTCACTAAGTCATACAGGAAGTGTCCACCTGCAATTTATATAATGGACCACGTGTAGTGAGTTCGTGGAAATTCATTTTTATGCATAATAAAGCATAAATAAGCATTCTGTGAGTTGCTGCTAACATATGTATGTCTATATAAGTGTACTAACAGACTAACAGGGTCTATAATGCATATAGATTACTATAAAGTGTGTCCACGAACTTAATATGTGTGGCTCATTAACATAAATTGTAGGTGGACATTTGCCCCGTTTTTCACTAAGTCATACAGGAAGTGTCCACCTGCAATTTATATAATGGACCACGTGTAGTGAGTTCGTGGAAATGCATTTTTTAAGCATAAATAAGCATTCTGTGAGTTGCTGCTAACATATGTATGTCTATATAAGTGTACTAACAGACTAATGTTGTGTTCAGACCGAACGCGAATTGCGCGAATAAATCGCGCTATTCGCGCGTAGTAGGACGCTTGAACATTTAAGTTTACTCGCTTCATTCGCGCGTCAAATTCGCGTCATTCGCGCGTCAAATTCGCGTCATGGGAGGGGCTTTTGGCTGGCGGCTTCAGTCTCATTTCGAAATGGCGGACATGGATTTTGTTGAGAGGGTAGCTGCGCTTTATGTGCTATGGAAGGCTGAAAAACGGCGTAAACTCGTTCGGCGCCGCGTCTGGGTCCATCCGATCCTTCGGAGGCGCAGCCAGCTTGGTGAGTTTCACCAACTCCTTCAGGAGCTGCGCCTGGATGACGGCCGCTTTCAGCGGTACTTCCGGCTGAGCACGTCCCAGTTTGAAGACCTGTTGTCCCGTGTCGGTGGGAGGATTTCCCTCCAGGACACCAACTACCGGCGCTGTATTCAACCTGCAGAGCGCCTATCAATCTGTCTCCGGTCAGTAAATAATTTAATATTCTGTGTGATTTCAAGTAACTAATGACTGAAAACATCCACATACATATTACGATTTTGTTTCCGATTTATTTTAGCAGCGATGGCTGATTCAATCTATATTTAGTCCGTTGCCTATATGCAAGATTAGTATTGTATTGAGTTCAGATTTCTTGCATTTGTAAAGAAAAGTGTCATGGATTGATTGCATTTTGGGTGAAAAAATGATCCGTTTTTATATTAAATCTTTAAAAATCTAAATCTTGATTTAAATTATTTATGTTACTAGAACCTATAAATGCTATGTGAAAGAAATGGCAATTTACTTTCATCTACAACAGTCAAGTGGGTTATGAATTATGTAGGTAACGACTATATAATATTGAATGATAGTCTGTTTTTGCAATGTAGCATGCAAAGCAGATCAAATGCTAAATAAAGGTAAAGTATTAATTGGATTTTATAAAGCTTTTTGTTGTTCTACTGTAAAAAAACTAAAGAAAAAAGGAAGATGTCACAAACGTATATTTGCTAATATGGAATTTCACTGTGCATATATAACAATGTTTATTTCATTTTCTATTTTCTCTCTCTTTCAGATATCTTGCAACTGGAGACTCATTCCGGACCATCGCCAGCAGCTTCCGTGTTGGTGTCTCCACAGTCTGCATGATTGTCCCAGACGTGGCGACTGCAATCTGGGACTGCTTAGTGGAGGAGTTCATGGCTGTGCCCTCCACAGATGAATGGAGGTCCATTGCAGAGGGTTTTGAGGACAGGTGGAACTTCCCGCTTTGCTGTGGAGCACTGGATGGCAAGCACGTCCTGATAAAGGCACCCCCGAAAACAGGATGCCAGTATTTCAACTACAAGGGAACTTTTTCTCTTGTTCTCCTTGCTGTTGTGGATGCAAGGTACTGTTTTCGGGTGATTGATGTCGGGGGATATGGCCGGACGAGCGATGGTGGGACTCTGTCCAACTCAGCCTTTGGCCAGGCACTCCGTGGTGGCACCCTCCATCTGCCACCTGACCGCCCTCTCCCAGGAGCTGACCACAGAGGACCCATGCCCCATGTCTTTGTTGCAGATGAGGCCTTTCCCCTCAGGAAAAACCTCATGAGGCCATTTCCTGGACGCACCCTTCCTCGAGAGAGACGGGTCTTTAATTACCGTCTCTCCAGAGCCCGGTTGGTGGTGGAGAATGCTTTCGGGATCCTGTCCTCACAGTGGAGGATGTATCGCCGCCTCATAGAGGTTCAGCCTGCTGTTTTGGAGAGGTGTGTGAAGGCAACGTGTGTCCTACACAATTTTCTGAGGAGATCTGAAGAGGCACCTGCTGTGAGGGTGGCGGTGCAAGGTGCAGAGGAGTCCCTGCAGAGTCTCGGTCGGGTTGCAGCCAATAATTCTGCCAGAGAGGCCATCCGGGTCAGGGACAGTTTCATGGCTCACTTTTCTGCCGAGGGAGCAGTCCCGTGGCAGCCGACTGAATAGTTTTTGTTCATTACACACTGTGCTATTTATGTCCTTTATGTTTAGCTCTGATAATTATTCCCATCCATTTGTTTTTCTTTTGATTTCAACACTTTAAATATTGTAAATAATTACATCTTGTAAATCTTTTATATTTTTTGTACAAGATTAGATTGTTATAGTTTTCTTGTTTTCAAATGATAAATGGAGGCAGCCTCAAATGAATCCCTGTCTCGTTGCTGCATTTTTATTACACTACATCACAATATTGGTTCAATCACTAATAACAATTTTTTAATATACTATTGTGACTGTATTTGCAATAGGATATAATTAGAGTGAATGTACATAATTATTATTCTAGTCATAGAAATATTATTTTTATGTAACAAATATTAATGATTTACTATGTTGTGCACAAAGTAACACACCAAAACGTTTGGACATTGTATAGAACATTTATTTAAAAC
Source organism: Triplophysa bombifrons (assembly GCA_029783895.1). NCBI lineage: Eukaryota > Metazoa > Chordata > Actinopteri > Cypriniformes > Nemacheilidae > Triplophysa > Triplophysa bombifrons. The sequence continues at coordinate 914,495 of JAPMJR010000026.1, read as the reverse complement.
AAATCTAATAAATATAAAAACTATATACAAAGAACATTTACAACTATTTACATTCAGGAATAAAAAGGATCTTGCTTGGAAGAGGGAAGAGTGAGGGCCAAAGTGAAGGAGAGGAGAAAGGAGAGAAAGTCTGTTTCATTCCCTGAAGAGATTGCTGCCACTTTTTTTTATTTAAAACTACTCTTTAGGTTCCAATTGTTCCAAATTAAGCATAACTGTGCTGCTTTCATAAATTAATTTATGCATTTGAAATTTTACATATTCTTTTGTTTGAGGCGGCAATCTCTCCAGGGAAGGGACCAGACTCAAGAGGAAGTGCTCATCCTCTGAGCGTGGAGGCGGCGCTGGGGCTACCGGACGGGCTCGTAGTGCCTCTAGGAGCTGCCGCTCCACCTCTGATGGCTGCTCCCTAGGCCTTCTCAGAGCTCTTCTTCTTGGTGCTGTATCAAATGTTAACACATTTTGTACAATGAGAAGGCAGCAAAGGATTAAACTCATTCACAAACCATCAGTGTTATGAGTGCTTACTGTAAATATAATATGCATGTAAACATGGTCAATAACATGGACACACCTCTGGGTACAGCAGCAGATGTTGAAGGGGCCACAGGGGAAGCAGCAGCAGTATCGGACAGAGGGGACAGAGGTGACCCAGGCTCACTCCCATCAAAAGAACCAGTCGGCTCTGTCATGAAAATTTTAAATATTAATACAACATTACACACGTTGCACATTACACCATTACACCTGTACAGAGAAATTAATTTGGACTTTTCATCATTAAAAACAACAACGTATCTGCCCTGTTGTATTGGTTCACTATTCAACACACCTACTGCTGCTGCTGCCTCACCCTGGTCCTCGGGCTGGTCGTACCCTGCGGCCTGATTCTCCTCGTCCACCCTCTCCATATTCCCGCTTGTCTCCGGAGGGGAGACGAAGCGGTCGAGGAAAGACAGGACCGCAGAGTACTTCCACTTTTTCCCTGACCCTGCTGCTGACCCACTCCTCTTCTCAGTCTCCTTTCTCCTCTCCTTTAAATAAGTGTCCCTCAAACTCTTCCACTTCTTTCTGCACACTTCCTCTGAATAAACACATCAGCTCTTTAGCGGGAAAGTCAATTTACCGACGTTAGCTACCTTGTAGTCTCAATATGTGTATATATATATATATATATAGCTCAAATTGAGTAAAGAGCGTTTTTACAACTTACCAGATTCTCCGACCTCCACACTCACTTTCTTCCAAGCAAGATCCTTTTTATTCCTGTTCCTATAAAAGTAGGAAAAGGAATCATACAGCTCCGGGTGTCCACAGACAGCAACTATAAGCTTGTCCTCCATTTTGTCGGTTTCGGATTTCGGCCTCCGCTCGGAACATCATAATCACCTGACTGCTAGAGCAAGCTCCTGATTGGTTAACGCGGCGCGAATTTTCGCCAAAGTTCAGAATTTTCAACTTGCGCGATTCGCGCGAAACGCGCCATTCGCGCGAATCACGCGAACGCTCAATTCGCGTCATTCGCGCAATTCGCGCAATTCGCTCAATTCGCTCAATTCGCGCCGCCTCATTCGCGCAATTCGCGTCATTCGCGCGATTCGCGCCGCAAGTAGGTCTATCGCGTCTCTGCATTGACATAACATGTAAATCACCCGCGCTTGACGCGCAATTCGCGTTTGGTCTGAACACAACATAACAGGGTCGTTAATGCATATAGATTACTATAAAGTGTGTCCACGAACTTAATATGTGTGGCCCATTAACATAAATTGTAGGTGGACATGACCACTAATATACTATGCCCAATACAATAAACTCCATGTGGACATGTCCACCTACAATTTGTTTGAATGGACCACGTGTAGTGAGTTCGTGGAAATTCATTTTTATGCATAATAAAGCATAAATAAGCATTCTGTGAGTTGCTGCTAACATATGTATGTCTATATAAGTGTACTAACAGACTAACAGGGTCTATAATGCATATAGATTACTATAAAGTGTGTCCACGAACTTAATATGTGTGTCCCATTAACATAAATTGTAGGTGGACATTTGCCCCGTTTTTCACTAAGTCATACAGGAAGTGTCCACCTGCAATTTATATAATGGACCACGTGTAGTGAGTTCGTGGAAATTCATTTTTATGCATAATAAAGCATAAATAAGCATTCTGTGAGTTGCTGCTAACATATGTATGTCTATATAAGTGTACTAACAGACTAACAGGGTCTATAATGCATATAGATTACTATAAAGTGTGTCCACGAACTTAATATGTGTGGCCCATTAACATAAATTGTAGGTGGACATTTGCCCCGTTTTTCACTAAGTCATACAGGAAGTGTCCACCTGCAATTTATATAATGGACCACGTGTAGTGAGTTCGTGGAAATTCATTTTTATGCATAATAAAGCATAAATAAGCATTCTGTGAGTTGCTGCTAACATATGTATGTCTATATAAGTGTACTAACAGACTAACAGGGTCTATAATGCATATAGATTACTATAAAGTGTGTCCACGAACTTAATATGTGTGGCTCATTAACATAAATTGTAGGTGGACATTTGCCCCGTTTTTCACTAAGTCATACAGGAAGTGTCCACCTGCAATTTATATAATGGACCACGTGTAGTGAGTTCGTGGAAATGCATTTTTTAAGCATAAATAAGCATTCTGTGAGTTGCTGCTAACATATGTATGTCTATATAAGTGTACTAACAGACCAACAGGGTCGTTAATGCATATAGATTACTATAAAGTGTGTCCACGAACTTAATATGTGTGGCCCATTAACATAAATTGTAGGTGGACATGACCACTAATATACTATGCCCAATACAATAAACTCCATGTGGACATGTCCACCTACAATTTGTTTGAATGGACCACGTGTAGTGAGTTCGTGGAAATTCATTTTTATGCATAATAAAGCATAAATAAGCATTCTGTGAGTTGCTGCTAACATATGTATGTCTATATAAGTGTACTAACAGACTAACAGGGTCTATAATGCATATAGATTACTATAAAGTGTGTCCACGAACTTAATATGTGTGGCCCATTAACATAAATTGTAGGTGGACATTTGCCCCGTTTTTCACTAAGTCATACAGGAAGTGTCCACCTGCAATTTATATAATGGACCACGTGTAGTGAGTTCGTGGAAATTCATTTTTATGCATAATAAAGCATAAATAAGCATTCTGTGAGTTGCTGCTAACATATGTATGTCTATATAAGTGTACTAACAGACTAACAGGGTCTATAATGCATATAGATTACTATAAAGTGTGTCCACGAACTTAATATGTGTGTCCCATTAACATAAATTGTAGGTGGACATTTGCCCCGTTTTTCACTAAGTCATACAGGAAGTGTCCACCTGCAATTTATATAATGGACCACGTGTAGTGAGTTCGTGGAAATTCATTTTTATGCATAATAAAGCATAAATAAGCATTCTGTGAGTTGCTGCTAACATATGTATGTCTATATAAGTGTACTAACAGACTAACAGGGTCTATAATGCATATAGATTACTATAAAGTGTGTCCACGAACTTAATATGTGTGGCCCATTAACATAAATTGTAGGTGGACATTTGCCCCGTTTTTCACTAAGTCATACAGGAAGTGTCCACCTGCAATTTATATAATGGACCACGTGTAGTGAGTTCGTGGAAATTCATTTTTATGCATAATAAAGCATAAATAAGCATTCTGTGAGTTGCTGCTAACATATGTATGTCTATATAAGTGTACTAACAGACTAACAGGGTCTATAATGCATATAGATTACTATAAAGTGTGTCCACGAACTTAATATGTGTGGCTCATTAACATAAATTGTAGGTGGACATTTGCCCCGTTGTTCACTAAGTCATACAGGAAGTGTCCACCTGCAATTTATATAATGGACCACGTGTAGTGAGTTCGTGGAAATGCATTTTTTAAGCATAAATAAGCATTCTGTGAGTTGCTGCTAACATATGTATGTCTATATAAGTGTACTAACAGACCAACAGGGTCGTTAATGCATATAGATTACTATAAAGTGTGTCCACGAACTTAATATGTGTGGCCCATTAACATAAATTGTAGGTGGACATGACCACTAATATACTATGCCCAATACAATAAACTCCATGTGGACATGTCCACCTACAATTTGTTTGAATGGACCACGTGTAGTGAGTTCGTGGAAATTCATTTTTATGCATAATAAAGCATAAATAAGCATTCTGTGAGTTGCTGCTAACATATGTATGTCTATATAAGTGTACTAACAGACTAACAGGGTCTATAATGCATATAGATTACTATAAAGTGTGTCCACGAACTTAATATGTGTGGCCCATTAACATAAATTGTAGGTGGACATTTGCCCCGTTTTTCACTAAGTCATACAGGAAGTGTCCACCTGCAATTTATATAATGGACCACGTGTAGTGAGTTCGTGGAAATTCATTTTTATGCATAATAAAGCATAAATAAGCATTCTGTGAGTTGCTGCTAACATATGTATGTCTATATAAGTGTACTAACAGACTAACAGGGTCTATAATGCATATAGATTACTATAAAGTGTGTCCACGAACTTAATATGTGTGGCTCATTAACATAAATTGTAGGTGGACATTTGCCCCGTTTTTCACTAAGTCATACAGGAAGTGTCCACCTGCAATTTATATAATGGACCACGTGTAGTGAGTTCGTGGAAATGCATTTTTTAAGCATAAATAAGCATTCTGTGAGTTGCTGCTAACATATGTATGTCTATATAAGTGTACTAACAGACTAACAGGGTCGTTAATGCATATAGATTACTATAAAGTGTGTCCACGAACTTAATATGTGTGGCCCATTAACATAAATTGTAGGTGGACATGACCACTAATATACTATGCCCAATACAATAAACTCCATGTGGACATGTCCACCTACAATTTGTTTGAATGGACCACGTGTAGTGAGTTCGTGGAAATTCATTTTTATGCATAATAAAGCATAAATAAGCATTCTGTGAGTTGCTGCTAACATATGTATGTCTATATAAGTGTACTAACAGACTAACAGGGTCTATAATGCATATAGATTACTATAAAGTGTGTCCACGAACTTAATATGTGTGGCCCATTAACATAAATTGTAGGTGGACATTTGCCCCGTTTTTCACTAAGTCATACAGGAAGTGTCCACCTGCAATTTATATAATGGACCACGTGTAGTGAGTTCGTGGAAATGCATTTTTTAAGCATAAATAAGCATTCTGTGAGTTGCTGCTAACATATGTATGTCTATATAAGTGTACTAACAGACTAACAGGGTCGTTAATGCATATAGATTACTATAAAGTGTGTCCACGAACTTAATATGTGTGTCCCATTAACATAAATTGTAGGTGGACATGACCACTAATATACTATGCCCAATACAATAAACTCCATGTGGACATGTCCACCTACAATTTGTTTGAATGGACCACGTGTAGTGAGTTCGTGGAAATTCATTTTTATGCATAATAAAGCATAAATAAGCATTCTGTGAGTTGCTGCTAACATATGTATGTCTATATAAGTGTACTAACAGACCAACAGGGTCTATAATGCATATAGATTACTATAAAGTGTGTCCACGAACTTAATATGTGTGGCCCATTAACATAAATTGTAGGTGGACATTTGCCCCGTTTTTCACTAAGTCATACAGGAAGTGTCCACCTGCAATTTATATAATGGACCACGTGTAGTGAGTTCGTGGAAATGCATTTTTAAGCATAATTAAGCATAAATAAGCATTCTGTGAGTTGCTGCTAACATATGTATGTCTATTAAGGTGTACCAACTGACTAACAGGGTCCATAATGCATATAGATTATTCTAAAGTGTGTCCACGAACTTAATACGTGTGGCCCATTAAAATAAATTGCAGGTGGACAAGCCAAAATTAGTTTGCAAGTGGACAAATAGTGCTTCCGTGGTACGGGGGGGGGGGCGGGGGTCGACCCTGGTGGTCACCTGACCACTTTGGCAAAAGTAGTTGGTTAGTGGACAAATAGTGCTTTGGTGGTACAGGGGGCGTGTCAGGGGGCGTCGCCCGCCAAAAGAGGGACCAATCAGTGAGAGGAATTGGGGTCCCAGGACCACTTGCCAAAGATAGTTGGGAAGTGGGACAAATATCACGTTCGTGGACACTCGGGGGAAGCACAGAACGCCCACCCCTGGACTATGGCCATGGAACGAGCCCCATTCATTTTAGTTGGGCCGTGGACGGTCCTTGCTCCCCCTGGTGGAAGAGTGCCGAAGCGCAGCATATGGCCTCTTCGCTTGGCGCGCCTCCCGTTCGGACCCCCTTGGGCGGGGGTCCGAAATTTCGCCTCAGGTCCGCTCGGGGCGGTCCCCCCTTCGGTTGACCCCGACGTCGGACCCCCGAAAAATCTGGGGTCTTCCCCGCGCAGCGTCCGCGAAACCATTTCCACGAGCCTGTTAGCCTATTGACGATGTGGACTGCTCGCAAAAGTTTGGGACTTATGAGGAAGTAAAAGTCGTAACAAGGTTTCCGTAGGTGAACCTGCGGAAGGATCATTGTCGTTGGCCGGGCGCGCGCCCGAACCCAGAGCGGCGGCGGGGACCACGGCCCCCGTCCCGTCTCCCAGGGGGCCCCCGGGCCCCCACCACAGAGGCCCGTCACAAGGCCGTCCGGCCCGGCCCCGCGGCCCGCAGAGCCGCGGGGAGCACCGGGTCGAGCGCGAGAGAGCGCGAAAGGCGCCGGGCGGGGGGAGACCCCCGTCCGGCCCTCGGGACCTGTACCTCGGCGCGGGGCGGGCGAGCCCGGCGCGGGACGATCGGCCGACGCCGCGTCCCGCACGGACCCCGCACGCCCCCGCCGCCCCCGGCGGGTACCCGTAGGTGCGCCCCCCGCCCGCGAGGGCGGGGGACGGGCCGTGGGTTCAAAGACCCGGAGCTCCCCCGCCACGGCGGGTCGCTCCG